>JACERR010000042.1:0-245760 GCA_016760335.1 Gastrodia elata | reverse complement strand
TTAAAAATTTTATGTAGAGCATTTTAGACTCTTAGTAGTAATAAAATGGTGATTCTTTTAAGAGATTTTTTCATATTTTAATCTTTTTTATAAGTACTTGAAGCAATAATTTGCTAATGTTATAATTGAAAATTGATCACACTTAAAATTATGCCATTTAAAATAACATTTAAAAGACCAAATGCCTCGTGAAATTTACAATTAGCAAGTTTCATCAACACTTGTCAAATTGTATGATGACAAAACTAAAATAAATTCCAGAATAAAATTCTGTAGCCAAATTCAACAATTTCAAAAGTAAAAGACCAAAATTGATACTTGCAAAAAATAAAGAGACTACAAAACTCTCAACTCTTAAAAAAATGTTCCAAACTTAAATAAACAAATGTTTAGTCTAGATTCATCTAACTTTTTTATGGGTTGAATTCATGTCTCGAAAAATCACAATTTATTATTACTAGTATGGAATCATTCTAATCTAAAAATATGAGAAGTGTGATGAAAAATGTACCTAAAAATGCCTTAACTATTTCAGATTTAACCTCAAGCTATCATGACCCAACTTAGTCAATAATGTATTGAATTTATTACTTAATTAAAATTGAATCGAAATCAAATTTAACTATCAAGGGATGAAATTGAGAAGATCAAATTAAAAATGTTGAATAATTTGAGACTAAATTTGCCAACTTTATATAGTTGAGAGATTGTTGGCATATTTCTTGAAATTGCATACCAAAGTCATAAATCCTATGATTTCATCCATCATCATCATTATGATAAGCCATATCTGATTTATTTGAAAAAAAATTTCTAGAATCAAAGTTCCATGAGGTGTAAGAACATTTTACTGCACAATTTTTTAGGAGCTATTATCCAATTACATTTGATCAACTCCATTTTTTAATCCAGCTTTCCCATAAGTTAGCTCTTTAATCATTCCTAATCTACTAATTATCAACACTGCTTTATAGGTATCTTAAATAGTATAAATGTATACTTTCAATATGCATTTTTCTTTAATGTACAATATTTAAATTCTTGAGACGCTGAGTCATGTTACTACTAATAACTGATAAGAATCATATGAGGAATATTTTGCTCTCTTTGTTATCATTTGCATTCATTAAAAAGCACAACAATAGTGAATCTTACAAGCATAATAGCAAATGAGTTTTTTCTATCCAGCATTATTTTAATCAAAATTAACTACCTACCCCAATAACTTGCATTTAAAAATTTTGATTTTAAGAGAATGCACTCACATAGCTTTCAAAAAATCTAATCAAATATTAGATAATCAAACTACACCTAAATTATCTTTACTACGTAAATCTCAAGATATATCATTTGGATATAATCCTATCATATTGCACGTCCTTTAAAGTTAATTTCACTTCATTTCATTCTATGATAAGTCATAAAACTTATTTACAAATTTGTTTTGTACTTGAAAAACTAAAAAATGCTTTAGGAGTTGTTAGCAGTCACAATAACTAGTAAAATTCTTGCATAGTGCCCATATTTTGAGGAACAGTACTATGATTTTAAGAGAATGCACTCACGTTTCCTTGCACACCTCTGACTATTTATAATAAAATTTAATTGGTCATTTACTTTCTAAGGGGTGTTCATATCACCCTTAACATTGGTATTCACAAAAATATAGCATTTACTTATCAGCTTAGCCTAACTTAGCGTATTCAGCTTAAGCCTAAACTGAAAATATCCAATTTATCAAACTTATCTAGATTATCCAGTTTATATAGCTTAACATAATTTATATAGCATACAATAAGTTATCTTAATCATTAATAATATTATAAGTGCTTAAAATTAATTAACAATTATTACTTAATGAATTTAATTATTAGCTAACATAAATTGTAAAATTCCTCAAACAAAAAAAACCCATATTTTGAGCAGTACTATAGTTTTAAGAAAAAAACTCAAGTCTCCTTGCGCACCTCTGACTATTTATACAAAAAAATTTAATGGATCTTTTCGAAGAAGCTGAAAAAAAAAATTACAACACTTTTTACTTCTAAGGGATGTTCATTTCACGCTGAGCTTTACTATTCACAAAATGTTTAGCATTTACTTCTGAGCGTATTCAGCTTAAGCCTAAACTAAAAATGTAATGACCCTCGGTCATTATTAGGAAAGATGTTAACCTCCCAGCAAAATTTTGTTTTTCATTAAATACCCGCAAATGTTCGTTTTATATCTATTAGACGCTAAATTTCTGTTTTTGTTAATTTCCCAGCCAATTTCTGTTTTTTTATTAATTTCCCAGCCAATTTCTATTTTATGTCAACTTCCTGCCAATTTCATTTCTCACTATAACAATCTCTGGTCATTATGGACTAGTAAGAAATCTAGTAATTAAACTCTCCAATTTAAAGACAATAGTGAAGAATAAAATAAATTAGTACTCGAAATCCAAATATAATTGCATTTTTTATTCCTTACACGGAAATTAACTAACAATTTTTTTTTTGTAATTTTAGAGCTAAAACGAATGAAATAAACTTAAACTACAAATTGAATTTGTTTAATTTAATTTCTATTTAAAATTAATTCAGCATAAAGATAAAAAGAAAGATATCCAACGCCTTTGACATCGCTAGGGTTTGAACTTGGACATTAGGTTTGGGCTTCACTGACTGGTACAAGGGGCTAGTTCAAAAACTTAACGAAATAGGTTTACTTAAATAACATGGCGCACTTGTAATTTTATAAAGCCAAATTCGGGATAATGCTCATCTCACCGTTTAAATAAGCAAAACGAGAAAGAAACGCAGAAGGGAATAACTACGATTGTTCGCAAAAGGAGACGTCCGATGTGAGGATAGGGAGAGCTATTTAAATGTTAAGGAAACTCCAAAACTCCCCATGACCATTTCCCGGCTAACCTTGAATTCTCAGAGTGACTCCTACTCCTCAAACAAGCTCCCATCCTCTCGATACCTCCCCTCACCGGCGGGACCCAGTAATTTTGGCAAACTTTGGCGACTAGGACGCGGAGAAGAGAAGGCCTCGTCGCCGTCACCCACCATCTCCATCTAAGTCTCTCGGCGCTCTTAGAGCTTCTTATTTGAATTCCCAATCTCTTCCGATCCTATCTTTTTTTAGACTCTTAAAGCTCGACGAATCTCCTTGTTTAAGTACTTCAATTTTTGCATAAGATGTTTTATTTAATCTGTCAAGTAATTAATTTAAATCTATAAATCTGGGATGCATTCTTGTAAAAGATCTTATGCGTAGACATCAACAATTTGTCACAATTTACACCCGTTCCTGTTAAGGTTCCTTGGTGTCTCAATTGTGGTGGGAACTCCTATTAATGGTGGGATAAGTATAAGGCTAAAATAAGTTAGATTTAAATTATTTATCAAGGAAGCGATACTCGTCTAATTTGAATATAGCTAAATTGATCTAAAATATTAGGGTGATATGACTTATTAAATCTTTAAACTCAATCATCATTAATTGTGCACGTATCTTATCTCCCCAATGTCCGTATTAATCTTGTACCAAAATTTTCTTAAATAAAAGAAGTAGAATCAGTCTCTATGGTATGTCAATCAATCTAAATAACTTTACAAAGCATCTTCTAGCAGCTCTGAGAGAAAACATGTGACACAATCTCTACTGACAGTAGCAGTTGATAAGTCTCTATTGGTTGTTTAATAGTTTTCTTCTTAGTTAAATTTACATTTATATACTATCATCAATCTCAGTCAAAGCTAAGAATTTATATGATAAAAATCAGAAATTTAGGTGAACTACCATTAATTGATCCCACGGTCAATTGCACTTGCCTTGGCTGCTGGTAATGAAACGGATACGTCTTTAATTTGGCAATTTGAAATCATGCATGACCTGACTCGAGTATATTAGATCTAATTGAAAATAGTAAGTTTTCGATCAAAGATTAGGATTAATTAAATTAAGGATGTGCGAAGATAAGAATTTTAATTTAAAGCCTTATAATTTTTTCATAGATCTAGAAGTAACTCAAATAGTTGATTAAAGATGCATTGGGCTAGAAATCACTAATGCTTCCTCTATTATGACAGCAAACATCTCTCAGTCGCTTTCCTTGCTTTGTGGTTTGAAACTGGGCAGCAAACAACCAATGTTTGGAATTAAAAAAAGTTAATGTTTAGAGCTATAGTGAAATGGTGCTGTTAATTTTCTAGTGCTTTGTACTTTGGGAATAACAGAAGAGCAGTTGTTTGTGTGCTACATTATAGACTAAGCTAGGAAGCATGAAACAATTGTTTCTGTGACTGCTATTCTAGCTTAAATTTTTTTTTTGGGAAAGTTCGATGACTGGTGTTTAGTATCATTTAAATAATTGTTTGAGGGCTGTTCTAAACAATTAGTTGGGGAAGATATAAAAATAATTTGAGTCCTGGCTTGGTGGTTATTTAGGGGCTGATTCTAGGCTAAAAACATCTTCTAGTTTTAGCAGATTCTATGGCTATTTTGGGCTTATACCTCCCTACTTTCGAGTAAAATAGAGTTATTTAATTTTTGTAATTGAAACTGATTATGAATTTGTTCTTGGAGTTGTTTTTAAGTCTTTAATATGGAAGAGTAAATATTAATAAAGGTATACTTTAATTTCTTAATGGGACTATTTTTAAATTAGAGCATGTTGGGGTGCTGATAATGGTAGTGAATAAGAATGGAAATGAATAAATGTTAAATAGGAATTTAAGTTTATTTGTTAAGGGCACCAAATATAAATTTAGCCATATGTTAATAAGCTTAGCTTGAAATATCTAATTTGGAATTATGAAACTAGAATAAGCTAATTTTTAGAATTTGTTATTAATGTGTAATGAGGAATAAAGATAAACTAATGAATTTTTATACATTAAAATGTAGATTAATGTAGAGAAACATTCTATTAAATCATTATAACATAATAATCAAATAATAGGAATATTAGAAAATCTTAAGTAAGGTTTAAAACACTTCTAAGAAAAAGTAAAACAATCCTAAAGAAAATCCAAGAGTTATTTAACTGAAGCAATTAACTAAAAATCAAACTTAAGGAGTAAGAGTACATAATTTAATAATTAAAACCATCATTTTTAAAGACTAACAAGAATTACAAATATAATTTTTGCAAACGCATCAACTTTGTGAGTATTTCTCAGCACAACAAAAATAAAAGTACCCAAAATATTACTTTTGTACTTATTTTCCTTTTTAATGCTATTGCATCGATTTGAGCTATCTTATATGAATTGAAATGTTTTTTTGTTAAACATTTGGCAAAGACAAGGCATATTCATGACAGAAATGTTCTATCAATATTAATGTTTTGTTTTGCAGAGATTAAATCATTTTATGCTAGACCATATTCCCTGAAATTTTTGTTATTTATATTTTTACCGCATACCACTTTTATTTGAAAGGTGCAACACTTAATATTCATTTGATGCATAGAGTGTTTTCTAATTATTGGGAATGGGAATTCAAATCCCAGCATTATTTTAAAATGATGCCACCAGATCAAGTACAATTGGAGGAGACTAAGCAAACTTAAAGACAAGACATTTGACAGGGATACTCTTGGAACTTACAAAAAGCAGTTTAGCTTCATTTATATTTATTATATTTTCAAGTGATGTATTAGTAAAATTGTAGTTTAATTTATTTCAGACATAACTATTATGAATGTATTTTTAGGATTTCTTATATTAAATTGACGGAATATTATTATTAATTTATCTTTAGTATAGCTCTAGATGTTGAGTGGATATTATACTATTTTATTTATCCGTCCAATAAGATCTGCAGAAGAGCACCTAATGTTGGATTAATTTTACTAACCCAACATCGGTCATTATAGAAAATAATCTATTTATCAGACCTATCTAAATTATCCAGCTTATCTAGCTTAACATAATTTATATAACATACAAATAGTTACCTTAATAATTAATTAATTATTAAAAGTGTTTAAAATTATTTAACAAAGTATTAATTAATGAATTTAATTATTACTTAACATAATCATTTAATTAATGTAATTATTTAATTAATATTAGTAATTGATAAAATAATTAATTATGGTATAAATATTAAATAACATAATGGGCTACTTAAATTAATTATTAAATAACATATTTAATTATTAAACAAATATAATTAATTAATTTAATTATTAATTAGTTTAATTACTAGTAAACACAATAAAGTAACTTAACAAAATGACATGACTATTGTAAATAATAAGCTAACATTGAGTTAAATATCATATTTAATTAATGAGTAATCAACTTAATTATTAATAATTGTAATAATTAATGCACTTAACTAAATTTATTTATTAATGTGTTTGAGCATTTAATTAATTAACATATTTTATTATGATATAACTAAATACTAAATTGAGCTTTATTTCATTTAGTTTAACTTGAATTAATCTAATTTAATCAAATCAATGGAAAAGTTTAACAGCTTAGCTTAGAATGGCTTAGTTGAATTCTCAAACTTAAGCCCTAACAAAACACCCCTTTATTTTTTAAAATTTGATCTCATAAAATTTCATGAATGATAATGTTGCATTAGTGAAAAAATGATTCCATGCTTCTAAAAGAATAATAATGCTTCTCAATTTTAAATATTTATAGAACAAGCACTCAAACTTTATATCTACAAAACTACCTTCTAATATTACACCTCATAAAGAATCTAATTTATTTGCAATAACTAAGAAAACTAACTAGGTTGACAAAATTAGTGTGGTAATAGAAACTTAGGTGAGTAATTTGTAAATGACAAAGTTTGGTTACACTATATGTACATAAGGAAAAAATGAGTGGTATTTGTAAATTTTCATCAAACAAAAATATAAAATAATTATCACAAATGCCCATTAAAAACTCCTCAAATAGTATCATAATGCAATCTCAAAACTTAAAATGTGACTTCACTCAAAATAAATATAAAATCGATTTCAATCTTCAATTACTAATTTTATTGCACAATGCACACAATAACAATACCGAGCCTTAATCTAGCTAAATGGGGTTAGCTACTTGTATACTTTGTTTTCATTGTGTATGATAAAATATAAGCCTCTCCCTAAGCTCAAAATAGAGAAGACCCATCAAAACAATTCTTCCCATGTTTTTTTGGCCTTTCTCTCTCTTTTAATATGGGAGAAATTCATTAACTCAATTTTTCTAACAAGAGCATTGCATAGTCTACAATTAATATGTTCGAACCATCTAAGGCAACATTCTTTAATCTTATCCACTAATAGAGCCAATCAAACCTTCTTTCAGATAAATTTATTTCTTATTATATCCTTACGAGTATACCCACTCGTTCACTTAAGCATTCTATCTCTACATAATTTATCGATAAGTTTCTTCTTTGTTGGCCAACATTCAGCCCCATATAATATAGCTAGTGGCATACCTGCTCTATAAAATTTTCCTTTAATTTTGAGGACTTTCGAGATGCACAACACTCCAAAAGGGTTTCTCCATTTCATACAACCAGCTTGAATCCTATTAATTACATGACTCAATATTTTGTCATTATTATGAATAATCTTGAACCTCTCGCTCTTCTTGATTACATAGTCCAATAGCTATAATCATGAGATTAGGGCTTCTAATACAATTGAACTAACACTCTATATATTTTATTTTAAATCTACTAAGATGAAAACCTATAATTTCTAAAATAATCCTCCACAACTTAAATTTTGCTTTAACTCCATCCCTAGTTGTATCAATTAAAAGAATGACATCAACAAATAACATGCGCCGAAAACTCTCCTCTTGAAATGTGCTTAGTAAGAGCATCCATAATTAAAGCAAAAAGATATGGGTTGACAGTTGACCCTTTATGTATCCAAAAATAATAAAAAATCATTAGACAAGCCATCTTGCGATCAAGCACATGTTATAGTCCCATTATACATATCTCAAATAACATCAATAATACATTTTTCTCTCCAAAGAACTTCTCTTGGAGCTCAATCATAAGCCTTTTTAAGACTAATAAAAATTAAATGAAGATCTTATTTTCTTACTCTAAATTTATCCATGAAACCGCTTAATAATGTATGACTTCCATAATAGACCTACCTAGCATAAAACCAAAATGAGTTTAAGAAATGCAAGTATATATTGTATATATTCATTTACTCTCCCAATGTTTCAATGCATAACAAATTAACTTAATTCCTCTATAAGTAACATAGTTTTGATCATCATCTTTATTATTATAATTAGGTATAATAATTCTCTTTCTCCATTCATTTGACATCTTTTTAGTCTTCAAAATAACATTAAATAGCTCGGTAAGTCAAGAAATTCCGTCTCACTCAAACATATCCTTACATCGATAAAGATGTCTTTGATCCTACAAATTTTTTCCCCTTCGTCCTCTTGAAAGCATTACAAATCTTAGTTTTACTAAAACAACAAATGAAAGAGTAATTGAGATTATTTATATAATTATTAACTCACTTAATTAATTATGTTGATACAACCTTCACTAAAAAGCTCAGTACAATAATTCATCCATTTATGTTTACTATTTTCATCTCTAAGAAAATTTTGTGATTGTCTTTGATATATTTAACATGAGTCAAATCTTTGATCCTTTTATTTCTTAATTTAATGGGATTATAAATATGTCTCTCTATCTTGACATTTTCTAATTTCTTATATAATACTTGAATGTTATACTCTTAGTACTATTAATAAAAGATTCACGATAAGCTAATAAATATTCTTCCAATTCTCCTTAATCTTACATTTAAATAATTATTTATAACACATCTTTTTATCTTTAATCTCAACTTTAAAACCTTAATTTCACTATCATATATCTTTATTATTGGGTACTCTTAATTTTAGTTCACCAAATAAACTCTTTGCAATATTGCAAATACAATTAGCAATCAAATTCCACATAAGGTTGGAATTCCACCGCCCAAGTTAAAAATTCAATCTTAAAAATATTTATGTTACTCTTCTCAAAATTTCATAATCTAGTTTTAGGATATCTTTAACATGTATTATTACTTTTATTACCCCTAAATTTTAAATCCAAAACCAATAAACGAGGTTGGGTTGTCAAAAATTCAATTAGTATAATCATACAATCCTTACAAAAATAATGATACATTTTTAAAAGAAAATAATTAATCAAAGTTTTAAAATCTCATTTTTATAAGTGATAATATGTTCTTCCCTTTTCTTGAAATGTTAACAATCATAAAATCAAAAACTAAACCAAGCTTCAAAATTAATCTTCCTTTCGTATTAATCTCTCCAAAATTAAAACCACCATGAATACTACTAATTTTTTTAATTATCCTTCCAACATGTCCATTTAAATCTCCTCCTATAAAAAACATCTCCTCATGAGATATTCTTTGAACCAAATCATCCAAATTATGTCAAAATCTTTCTTCTGTACACATTCAATCATAATTGAGGGCATAAACACTTGCAATAATAAAAGTTATTCCATTAATTATAAGTTTTAAATTTATAATTCTTTTGCCAACTTCTTAACTTCAACTACATTATCTTTCATTTTTACCCACTTAATTTCTTAAAGGTATAATATATTAATCCTCCTATTTATCATTATATCAACTAACTCAAAAAGCTTGGCAATGAGAGTGCTAATATTCCACTTACCTAATCTTAATTTAAAATTAAATATTAGCTTCTTTATCTGCATATACTCATAAAACTAAAACCCTTGCTTATTTGACATTACACCTGAGCGCCACCGTAGCGGCCTTTGCACACTTTTCACTACATTCAAGCAAGGCAACAAGTGACTTCCAAGGGGCATCCTAACTCTAGCAGATGTATTTAAGGAATTTATGACATAATGAGATTTGAAAAGATTTTAAGATGGGTATCGACTACCTAACGTAACCCTCCTTTCACATTTAGGACTTGGGATCCAACAACAATGGAGTTCATTGCAATGCACATGCATAGCACATAGAAATCATTTTTTGTCTTGGTGTGCATGGCATACAAAAAAGTTTACTTTATTAATTTAACTGCTCAGCAACAACAACAATAATACCAAGCCTTAATCCCACTACATGGGATTAGTTACATGAATCCTTTGTTTCCAGTGTGCATGATCAAACAAAAGCCCCTCAGTTCCAAATAAAGAAGATTCTTCCTAATAGTTTATTGTTGGTTTTTTAATTTTCCAAATAAGGAAGATCCTTCCTATAGTTTGTTCTTAATAGCATTGCACTGTCTACGCTTAATATGCATGAACCATCTAAGGTGATATTCTCTAAGCTTATCTACTATTGGAGCCACTCTAACCTTGCTACGGAAACTACTTTTTAATTCTATCCTTACGAGAATACTCACTATTCACCCAAGCATCCTCATCTCCGTAACACTTTATTTATCAATAAGTTTCTTCTATATTGACTAACCACTCATCTAATAAAGATTTTGATTCTAATTTTTATATCAAAAAACAATTATTTTGATTACTATCAAATAGAGATACCAGGAGTCGCAGGTTGACTTGTTTCTATATAGCTAAAAAATCTTACCTCTACTAATTGTAGTGTTGCTTTAAGTGACAAAATTTCATAACATACTGACCACTCCAGCGTATTTCTAATAGGCTTCTCATGACAGTTAGCAACAATCTTGTCAAGAGAAAAAAAAAAATCACTGCCTCAAATCTTTTTTTATCAAAAAATAAAACATAATGCAAAAAGAACTAGAGCCATTGTAGAGTACAACAGGAACACATTGCCTTCTGAACATTAACATCATGAAACATACATAAAAAAAGGTTGAGCTTTGATGTGATCTACATTTTCTACACCACTATTAAATGAGAAATTAACAATTTATAATAGCCATGGATATCAATAATGTGCAGCTCATAACAACAACCCAATGAACTAAGCCATGAATAACGTAGATAAATAATGCAATGACAACAGCTCAAATTTGAGTTACGTGTATCTGTAAAATGGATCAATTATTTGACGCATCTAGCATAAGAAGAGACGTTTAAATGCTCATATAACTCTAAGATAATAAGCCACCCCAACAAAATCATTGCAACTAAGGCATTACAGATTAATTTCAGCTCAAACACAACCTCAACTCTTTGCAGGAAAATAAAAAACAGAAGTTAAGACAAAAATGCATTTTGCTGTTCCAATTATATCTATAGAAAGCAATTAACTTGGTGACTTTAACTGCAACTTGCTTATTATAAGCTGGAATCATTAAGTATTAAATTTTCTTTGAAAATACAACAATAAATATGTGGGGACCCGATGCCAGGTTAGCGGGAGCTAATCTAGCACCGGTTTTGGGATAAGTCCCTTAGTCGCAGGATCATATTGAGTGATTTTAAAAGACAAAATATGTAGACATCAAACATAACTCATTTATTCATTAATTCACAAATTTTGATTTCAAAGATCAAAATAAAAGTTAAAACTTTAAAAAGAGACAAAAAGCGGAAAATCAGCAGGGTGGGTAGCAGTATCAGCACTGCTTGGTTCTTAGCACATTTCCTCTAGAACGAACTCCTGATCTGAGCACGTTTCAAAAATGCGAGCATTTAAATACCAGTTAGTTGTGAAACTAAATACCGATAGATGTCAAATTTATAATTATTAAATAATAAGCAAAATACACAATAATTTGACTAGAAATAAAAAAGTGTATAAATTTATCCCTGCAAACATGTTTCAATTTCACTGAAACTAGCATAAAAATAATTGTTGTCACAAAAATAAATAAATAATTTAAGTGTTTTGATATCTGGCGCAAAACATGATTTTGTTGGGCAAGTACAAAATCGAGGAAATGGGGGTTCAATTTTGTGTACATATCCCAACTTCCCTCTATACCTACCCTATCAAAGGCTTATTAGTATAGGCTCCTTATCGCTCCCGATGTCGGACAGCCATGTCCTAATAGTTGTCTGATCAAACTAAAAATATATCAACATAGAACACATGCTACTCAATTATCCAAACTTTTTCATATATCATTTTATGTGACTTTTAAAATCACTTTTATCAATTTGTGCGATGATGAGCGGAAAATATATTTAAACAAGAGTAATAAAAAACATATGGTACCCTTTTTCTTTAAGTTCAAAAATGCAAGTTAATTGAATCTACATAAGTTTTGATATTTAAATTAGCTTTTAGCCAATATTTTAGGAGTAATTATTAGCTTCTTTTATATTCTATTTTTCTTTCGCTCTCTTTTTGATAGAAGATAGAATTTTAAGTTACTGAAGGTAGCAATAATATTTATAGTAGCGTTATTATTATCATTATTTAATAAAATAATAATAACAATAATGTATGAAAGAAAAAGACAATGAAAATGACTGAATTTAAATTGACAGAAAATAATAATAATAATAAATAAAGAAATGACGGAATAAAAATGATCGAAATGAATTTGACAAAATGAAAATAACAGTTATTTTATAATATGTGTGATGTTATCATTATTAATTAATGACAACAATACAATTGATAATGACATAATGGAGATAATTAATTATTATTATTATTATTATGAAAATGAGCAAGGAAAAATAAAAATAAAAATGCAAAAATTTTCTCCTCCTTTTTCCCCTTTTTCTTCTCCTCTAACCTAGGGTTAGGGTTGTCAGGAGCCGAAGGGAGGCCGGACGTGGGGTGGCCGGAGCAGAGGCAGAGTGGCAGGTGATTGGCTGGCGGCAGGAGGGCTGAGGGGGCGAGGGGCTACTGTTTGGGAATAAAGGAAGCTGAGGGGAAGAATATTTATAAATAGGAGGGAGGGTGAGAGTTGGCAGACCAGCCCAGGCGGCGCGCGTGGAAGAAACGACACCTGTCCGGGTCTGCGCCTGCACACTTTGTCTGGCAACAGAGTCTGTGCCTTGCGTCGGAGGGGGGGGGAATCGGGAGAACAGGCGGAGAAAAAAAAAAGAAAACAGAGGAAAAATTTAACATAGAAAATTTCAATTAAATTTTGGCATTTTTCTGTCATTCAACTTCCAAAAACAATGAAACTTGACACCGAGATGTGTTACGATGAGACAAACACCCTCGCGCCAAAAAAAATTATTCGGAGCAATATTTTATTTTATATTAATTTCTGAAGTTTGAAACTTCAAAAATTAATCACGATCGAACCGGAGCTCCAAATTTGATGAAACTTTTATCGTAGCCTTTAAATAATATACTTAATCCAAAGACACAAAAAATTGATGAAATTGGACCTATATTTAATTTTTTCTATTTATTTAATTTAAAAAATTCAGAAATTAAAGCAGTAATTTTCATTATCTGGATTTCTCCTAAACTAGGGCATTTTGATCTTAAAAAATTTCTAACCAATGATATTTTAATTTTCCTTAATTTGAAGTTCCCCGGAATCCTAATTTTTGAGGCGAAATTTAACCTAATTTTGCAAAATAACAATTTACAAAAGGAAATACATTTGCTTTAAAGATCTACTAGGGAAATGAAGTCAAAACTTTTTTGAGAAAATTCCCATTTCTGAAAGATTTGAACAGCACAAACACTAATTGGAATTAAGGTCATTGAGTCAAGAAATGGATCTTTATACAGTTTACAAAAGGAGAATAAATCCTTGATCGACTTGTGAAACTTGCAGAAAAAGAAAAACGTCGTCGACAAAAAAAATTATCAGCATTAGGAGGGAAAGCTGATATAATTGTCTCACACCATATCTATCATTGAAGTTTGGTCAGCTTGTTCATGCATGAACATAGCTTACAGCATTGTGATATTGGGTATGCAATCCTATGAAACCGAAAAGGAGCTCTAGTCAAAGATTGTAATTTAAGAAAAATGTGCATTTACTGTTAGAAGTTTATATAGATGCTGAGTGGCATAATAGTGTCATAGATGAACCACCAAATTGTGGTGATTAAAAGTATTGAAACTAATTTCAAATTCGTTGCCCATTGGATTCATAAAGAAAATGTAACAAATAGGTTTTTGAACAAAGTTTAAGGATTCTACATCACTTAAGATACATTGCAACAACAAAGCAGCCATCTCAATTGCCCACAGGCCACAACCAAGTACTTAATGATAGAACCAATCAAAGGATTTGCAGGCGTATCATAAGAAAAAAATTTTGACAAGAAAATTTGTACGCTGTATGTTCCAATCAATAAGTAAATTGTAAGTTTTGCTTACCAAAGAGTTCAACAACAAGCTGGCAATAAAAAATATCTTTGGAGCTTAAGAGATAATGAAGCCATTAGACCCATGGCACACTTCTCCTGGCAATAAATAACATCTGTGTTCTATGTTTTTTTCCTTTCTACTGACAGCAGATAAAACGGTGAAAATGCAGTATTTGAGACTGACAATATCCTCAGTGTGGAAGAGATGTGAAATTCTAATCAGAGTGCATATTTTTGTAGCATACGGTTACAGGTTTCTACATCCACAAATGTGATGATTCAAACACAAGGCAGCTAAACAATGTATGATAAGTTCAAAAGAGAGCATACCACGTGCTTGTTGGCATCAAATTTCTCTCTTAGTTCATCCGCCTGAAACCACAGTATGATTGAAGATAAGAAATTTACACTATGAGTATCATTAAGGTTGATTTGCATAAAAAATCATCTGCTCAATGAAATAAGAATAATATATTCACACCAAAGAGGCCGTTTTTTATAGATTTGCTAGAACCTGGATTACTGGCTCAAGCACACTACTATCAGATTGTGAATTTTTATGATACAGATTAACAATGTCCTATACAGTATATGAAGTATTACTAGTACTTGAATAATAAGAAAACCACTATCATGTTACGTTTTACATACCCAGCAATATTGTCACCAATGCAGTATCCTTCATCCATGTTTAGTAAACAAATCAAAATTAAGAATCCTTTAAAAGCTATACAGTGCTCTTTATTTGTGACATTCGACAAGACATCGAAAACTAGTAGAAAATTGCATATGTATAACATTTCTTTACCATGGCAGTTTGTACAGAGCATCTTTTAACATTGATGTAGCTAAGATTGTCAGCTTCTAAGCTGACACATCTTAACCAGAAAAATAAAAAGTAGGATCACAAAAACATATGGGTCAGGTTCACATTTGGTGAGCACAAACACAACAGCTTTTTTTAAAATAATTTACAGCTGACCCATAAAAAACAACTCCAACCTATAAATGATGAAGGAATGATGCCACTCAAAATCCTTGCCCGATTTGAAATTTATGTTTAGTTTTAGCACAATTAAGACCACCTTTGCCAAATCCTAAGTCCTGGATGGAGTTGACAGCCTATGTAAACTTTGACAAACTAATGGCATGACTACTTTAAGAAATTATGCTAAACTAACTGCATCACCTAGAAGTGATGAGTTGTATTTCCTAAATACAATGAAAAATTGATAGAGCATAGGTGGAGCATTAAACAAACATAGATTCCTGCATTACAAATGAATGAGATAGAGAAGTTAATCCATGGTTCAAGACATTAAGATGAGAATAAGAAACACAAGCAATCTTTAAAGTTAGTTGATATGAGGATTAAGAAAAAAATATTTTTTTTTGCTTTAAGAAGGCGAAACTGACATGTGAGAAAACAAACAAAAAAATAATAGTTAACACTATAAGAGTAAAAGATCAAATAGAAATAGACTGAGTACTATTTTTTGGTAAGAATGTAAAATATAATGGAGTGAAAATAAGAGGGTAAATATAAAACAAAAATTTCAAATATTATAAGTGATATGATAGCTTATAGTATTGTAAGTATAAAATACTAACAGAATAGAATTGAATTATAGTACAAAAATATAACCATTTAAGAGGCTATTCAAGCAATGCATTGAAAGAAAAAAAAAATTATCAAAAATCTAAATGAGCATATTGGAAGAATTATACAAGAATTTTAAAAATTGATTTTGGCTTTGACTAAAGGAAGAAAACTAAACTTAAAATTTGCTTTAACTTGTAATTTTATTATTGTTGATATATGGTTTAAATATGAAAATAATATGTTATGACTTGAAAAATTGAATTAGTATAAATGCTTAAAATTCTTAATCAGCTTCTAGTTTTTTAATTAAAACTTATGAGTTAAAAAAATTGAAAATCAAAGTTATGCCTTAAAACTTAACTAAAGAATCTTAAGAACAAAAAAAATAAATTTTAGAGCATCAAAATGAGACGTTAACAAGAAAACTAATTTTATGTGAAAATTGATCACTACTTGTATCAATAAAGTGGCAAATAATAGAGATTGAGCCCATAAAAGTTAAAATGATTGATATAAAATCAAGAAGTTTAAGAAAAACTTGAAAATAATAAGAATTATTATAAAGAGTGATTTAAATACAAAAACATGAGAATTAGAAAAAACAAAGAGTTCCATGAATTCATTGTTTTAGGAGGGATACAATATATATATATATATATATATGTCAACTAGAATAATATATATAAAATAAAAAAGGATACAATATATATATATATATATGTTAACTAGAATAATATTATAAAATAAAAAAACCATGATTTAAGTGATGTTTATTGAACATGCACAAAATTACATTTTAGAAATGAAAGCGTTAATTAAACTTGGATGAATTATTTTAAAAAAAAAATCAATGAACTATGTAATAATAATATTATTATTATGAGTGAGTTTAACAGCTCTAAAATAATATTAATTGTTTTTTCATTCAATGGATGAGTTAAACTAAAGTTTTAATGACTTAAAGTTGCAAGATCAAATGACAACCCTATTGATGATGTATGGAAATATTTGGACAAGTGATTTCCTGCATCACAAAAGTTATTTAATACAATTTTAATGACAAAAAATTGGATAAGTGAAGTGCACTAAGATACCTATTTATACAAACAAAGATGATGTGCAAGACTTTACAAATTATAAGGAAATTTATCTTAATGAGCCATAATTTAAAAAATAACATGAGTGATCAAATGCAGTTCATGATGAGATATTAAGGTTCATTGATTTAATTTAGTTTTATGCCAAGTAAATTAATAATGGAGATCATACATTTACTGGGACAAATGAAAGAGAAGTATATAAGGAAAATAAGTTAACTACTTGATCTTTATCCTTTCTAAGAAAGTATATGATAATGTACTCAAAGAGGTTCAATAATAAGTACTCTGGAAAAAAAAAGTTTGTGTAGCTTATATTAAAGTTATTAAAAAAAGTATGATGGACCAGTTACATGAATCTGAATACCAAATATTGTTTGGCAAATGATTTTCATGTTTTAATCTGACATCATCAAGAATCAACTTGAAGTTTGCACCAATTTACACTAACCTTCTTACTTAAAAAATTTCAAGAATCAATGCTATAGTGTCTTGGTGCATGATGTTGGAAGATAATATTCTTCCAATTAATGTACAAGAGATGAGATTAAAGTCAAACTCAACTATGAGAACTAATCTATAATCCAAAGAATTTCATTTAAATAAGAAAATCTTTAATGCAATTTAAATCATAAGGGTTTAAAGTTATATAGCAATAAGAAGTTTATTTTTAATCATAAAAATGAAAAAATGGTCATAATATAAAAATATGGCAATTGGGCATCATGCTTTCAAGAAGAGTAAGTTGTTTAGATATTTAATGCCTTGCTTTATGTATATTATATAAAAACATATATAAATATATGTTGGTTAAAACCCGTAAACATTGTAGACAAAAATTTCATCATCATTGTCCTTTTATTAATTTTGTTCATTTAAAATAGATAATACGCATCTTAATAGCACTCATGCATGGAGGTTTGATATGCAGCTTAAAAAAACTATGATACCTATGTTGAATAATCAAGAAAATCAGCATTCAATAGATTTACACAGCACCTTAATTTATAATCACCATACAATAATAATAAGAGATCAAGCGATACTTATGTGTACAAGACTAAGATAATAATGGGCCTTAACTAAGGTGCCTTGGTGCATATTGTTGGCAGATAATATTCTTCATATTGATAATAATAGAGATGGGTTAAATATAAACTCATGATATGAGAACTAACCTATGATCTAAAGAGTTTTGTATAATAAATCCAAAATAAAATAAAAAATTAGTGCAATTTAATCATAAAGGTTTAAATTTATGTTGTAATAAAATCTTTTATTTTAATAATAATAAATGATAAAAATTGTTAAAGAAGAGTAAGTTGTATAGATGTTTATTGAATTGCAGTGTATTATATAATATTGTGTATAAATAAATGTTATTCATGATATTTATATAATTTAACCCGTAAAGTATTGTATTTCTTCAAATTTTCCCCTTAAATGATTATGTTCATTTCATATAGTAATATGCATATTAGCAACACTCATGTGTGGAATTTTAATATGAACTAAAAAGTAATTACAATACCTATGTTGAAAGATCAAGAATATCAACAATCAATAGATTAACTCGCATACTAATAATTAATCATCAAACAGTAATATTGAAAGACCAAGCGATACCTCTGTGCTCTAGATTAAGAAAAAAAGGCATTTTAATTCAAGGAGGCTATAATTAGAATCATAAACATCATAATAAGACCTTACCCAAATATTGGGTTCAGCTCATGGATCCATAGTTATCCATTATTTTCATTATATGATGTCTTAGGAGCCAAACATATACTTCATAAATCATTTTACATGACTTGTAACAATAAAACCTTGGGCCAACCTTTCTCCTTTCTTAGCTATAACAACACTTTCACAAACTCATTTAAGGGGTGTATTTTTTGCCCCTGTTTGTATATATCCAAGAACACCCAAGCTTATTTTTCAGTGCCTTTGTCTTCAGTAGATATCGCTTCAATCATCCATCAAATATAAGTTAGTTTATCTTATCTAATTTTTAGCTCATCCATCTAAACATTCCGTTTTTTCAGCCTTCAACTTAGATATTAATGTTTTTAAATACCATATAACAGCATATGCAAGATTGCAGTTTAATAAGGTTTACTTTGAAGTCTCCGTTATATCTCTCATCCAAAATTCATATGGCACTTTTTCATTTTAACCATCAAAACTTAATTCTAGAATTTATGCATTTATTTATGTATCCATCCTTCTACATTATAGATCTAAGATACATAAATCCATCATGCCGACGTATCATCATTTTAACAATATTAAACAATAATTGCTAAATCAACCTCAATAAAATTACATTGTATATAACTAGTTTGTTTTTAAAATATCAAATTCTCTATTAACTAAGCACTTATTTGGCTATTCTAATGCTCCACTTATTTATTGGGTGACTTAACGACTAAAACCCTATCATCTGCAAAAACTATAGAGTAAGGAACTCCCTTTGTATATCCACCATAACTAACACAAGATATGAACTCAACAATGGTATTAATGCAATTCAATTATAATTGAAAACTGCTGGGCCAATCCACTACTTCTAACAAAAGTTGGTAATTCATCAAGTATTAATTCACATCAACATACCATTAACACACCTTTCTTACATGGCATGCACCAAAACAAATTTTATTAAAATAACAAAGCTATATTTTGTACTAATTTGTTTTGTGGACTGAGATTAAGGCTTATTGTTATTGTTGCTATATCTCCAACAGCCATGTGCTTATATATAATAAACATACGTGAAATAAAAAGTGTTGTGTTCATCTTTTCTTACAAGTTCTGTTTAACAAACCACAATGTGCATAGTGCACGTGCACAACACTAAATTATAAGTCATTCTGGAACTTAAATATTTTTACACATGGAGTACATTAGCTCATTTGGATTGTAGAAACAAAAAACTAAATGAGCATAAGCAAGACGTCAACAAGTACCAAATTCATTTCATAAACAAATGTTTTAGAAATTGGAAGTGCCTACACTATACTCGCTATTCAACAACAATCACTTTTAGTACTATATTTCCCAATTTAATTGTGATTCATAGATATTAGCATCTTTAAATTTATTACAATTTCAATTTTTTCAATCATTCTCAGTGTTACCATTTTATTAATGAATCTGCAACAAAAATTATTTTGCTGTTTCGCTAATTTTGATCATCAAAGACTAAAAAATGTCCATTCTTATTTCTTCATACATTTTTAAGACTATAAAACTGCATGTTTTCATGCCATTCCTTGAATTTTAGTGCCTTTAAAAGTATTAATGCAAAGGGCATTCAACAACCTATCATAAAGTAAGCGATGTGTTTTTTATAATTTATGATTAATTAAAAAAGGTGAAACATAATACATGGATTGTGATTGCCATTTTTTGCATACAATTAAATGTCAAACTATTTAAATGTCAGTTTGGTTCTATGTCATGAGTAATACTATTGAAATAGCATGTCATTTAAATTATATGTTATTCGATTAAGGGTTGTTTGGTATGTAGTAATTTGGGTGTAAGATAATCTAAATTCTGAAAATTACAAATTTACTATGTAAAGTAAAATGTGGATTCAGAATGTTCACCGAACTATAAATAGGGTAATCTAAAGTTTTCCAACAAATAAGGCAAATTCCTTTTATGTGGAGCTCGTGACTCTACAGCTGAAATCACGTTTCTCACGACAAAAACGTCGACGAGACACAGCTCGTAGCTTGGCAAAGACGAGGTTTGTCAGCATGTTTGCAGACGGATTTCGCCAATGCCGATAATCACACAGGAGTTCACCAACACCAACAAAGTTCGTCAATGCTATAATGCACCGAATCGCAACATGATTAGGTGTCTTCACCGATGCCGACACCCCCAAACACAGAAGTTCACTGACGAACCTCTCCACTTTCCTATGTTTTTTTATCAATGGAGATGTATGCTTAAGCAACAATCAATTCAACTGATAATCGCTCTTAAATTAAATATTCATGCTTAAGCAACAATCAATTCAACTAATGATTGCTTTTGAAGTAGATATTCCAACTATGGTGGTATGGATTCAGTTTCTGCTTGTAAAGACTGCATTAACTATGCTATAGCATATCTGAGTTTTGGTTTTGTAGTGTGTTTCTTGTATGCTGCTCGGCACAAGTGAGGAGCCAATGTTCAAGAATGATAAATCTATTAATATATGTTGAAATCCCATGAGAAAGTTTCTTTGGGATCTCTGTGTTAAAGGTGTGGGTGCTGCAAAATCATATTAAAGGCATATTTAAACTAAAATAGAAATATTTATTCCAAATAACAAAAAATTCATTGATATATCCAAAATAAATAGTACATCAACATAAATAAAATTAATCATTACAACTCAAATTTAAAATATAAAATAGCAATTATCGACTTTTATGCGACAAACTTCTCCTCAAACTCAATTTTAAACTCGATAATTTCAATTGAAAATGATAGGCAAAAACACCATCAGATTGAAGACGTATTAATATAATTCTACAATATCCTTAACATTATACAATACTTACTGTAAGATTTACAAGTAGCAATATTTTGGTTTGCATTTCATAGATTCAAGTAAGGATGAACAGTAAGAAAAAAGATTAATGAATTCCAGAAATAATAAATGAATGAATTTCCATGATATAAATCTAAAGGTATGCCTGATATTAATTAACCATTAAGAAAATAGTGAGGCTAAAACCTTATTCAATGAATGTTATCAATTCTACATGATAATAATATTTCATCTCATATCTCACAATATGACATTTTTCATATTTCCATATCCTGTAATGTAACACAATATATCATGCCCATATCTTTCGACACACCACAAGTCGTTATCCTTATGTCTTATTTTTCAGTGGGCTCTCCATAATAAAACGAGCATTACAATATGTAAACAGTTCCATATTTCATCATATAAATCATGCACCGACCCTCCCCAGCTAGTGGTACAGGTATCTTTATCACTCCACAATATCCACCCTTAATACATCTGATCAACCCATAAATTCTCCCATAGTGGAACCCATTCGCTAAGCATAGCTACTCTCATAAAGTATTATTAAACGGTACTATAATTCATCATAAACCATGCACCGACCCCTCCCAGGTAGTGGTACAAGTATCTTTATCACCCCCCAAGTAAACAATGTCTAATCCTTAATAAGTCTGATCAAACTCATAAATTATCCCATAGTGACCAAACCGCTGAACATAGCTACTCATAAGACCATTCGGTAAGAAATATGCATCATTATGCAAAAAAGGCCATACGCTTTTTATCAATATAATAATCATACATTTCATTCACACAATGATACTTATGCAATGCTTGTATGTTCAATTGAATTATAAATACATTAATTATTTAAAATCAAACTATCATGTTCATGTGATTAAACTAATATGCAATAATTAAAAATATATAATTAGACTAACTTTGGGCAACATAACTATATAATATTATAGACAGAAATAACATGCAATATCATATAATAAATTGCCAAAATAATGCATCCAATTATTCAACAAGCTTATCTCCACACAATCATGACAATGACATGCAATTTAAATCAACAGTTAAATGATAATTGTAAGGCATTAATAGGATTAGAAAAACCACAACGACTGATTAAAATATCATCTAATCACATTATCAGGTTACATATTTCATAGCAAATGCGACATTTCAGATATTTAGTGAGGTATAAAGCACAAGGTAGCAATTTATAGAACTAAATTCAATATTTCTAAACAAGCAGAATTTGGCATAAAATAAGTAATTCAACAAACAAACTGCACAAAGTTAACACCTATTAGTATATTTAGACAATATAAAGGTTTAATTTGATTGAAATGTACTTCACACGACTTGCAGAAAAGCTAAGAAATAGTACTTCAAACACTTACAACTATGAGCTCAATTCAATCGCGACTTCAAAGGGTGTGTACGACGCCTCGATAGGGTTTTTGAAATATTATAAAAAATTTCATATGTGAAGGGGTATTTATAGGCAGCCTGTGCGCACACCTATGGCGCATTTGTGTGCATTACTGTAGGTACAGATTAATAAAAGCCATTTAATGCAAAATAGCCCATCTTGACCCAAATTGCATATGGACGCAATTTAGTCTTGTTTGAGTTTGATGCACCTAGACTCGTTTCTGCACGTTTGAACTTATCATGCGTAGACTCGCCTATGTCACATGTAGACTCATCGCAAAATAAAATAAATATATTTTTTAGAAAATCATAACATTAAAAAATATAATATTACTAGTAATAACAATAACTAATAATAATAAAAATAATTTAATTTATCGAGATTTCACAATTTCCCTAAGAGATATGTCGTTCACAACATTAACACAGACTACCAATACAAAAACTTTCAAATTTGAATTTATACAAAAAGGAAAGGGTAAAATTAATGCATATTTAATTCTTTTTCATATAGGTTCTTCTCTTAAACAATTCTTTCATTGCACATTAACCATAGAATTTGACTTACTCCCAAGTTTTTTGATATAAAAGGTAAAAATTTAATCTAGTACTTTCTCATATGACAAATTTAGTTGCAAATCGATCTTTTGTAGAAACTCTGAGTGAAGGCTTTAATAGACATCTTGAAAGTGAGAAAATGTGAAACAAATTGCAAATTGCACTCAAATGATGTGAAAATCAAAGCTTATAAGCATTATGTTCAATTCCTGTTAGAACTTCAAAAAAATTTACATATTTTGGATTGAGTTTTCCGATGACTCCAAATCAATTTATACCTTTTAGAGGGCTGACCTTTACATAAACAAATTCTCTAGTTTCAAAATTGATGTGAAGATGCTTGGGATCAAAACATTTCTTTTGCCAATTCTAAGCATATTTAATATTGTTCTAAATCAATCTAACCTTAGTTGTAGAAGCTCAATCACGTATGACCTAAATGTTTGACTATCCACAATTTTTAACCAAACAATGATGTAGTATACTTCCTTCTATACAATGCTTAATAGGATGTCCTTCCATAATTGGATTGGTAATTACAGGTGCAACGGCGGCGGTTGGCAGCGGTGGCGGTTGGGCAGCGGCTACCGGGCAGTGGTGGCGGCTGTCCTGCAGCGGCTGGGTGGCAGCGGCAGCGGGGTCCGGAAGGTGGCGGCTAGGGATTGGAGAGGGAGGATTTGGAAACTAGAGTTTCCCCGGGGGACAACAAGAGCCGTTCTTGTTGTTCTAAGAAAACTCAGAATTTTTATTTATCAAAACTGAAATTAACATACATATTTTGGGTATTTATAATACCCTCAAAGCAATCTAGACCTTAGAGTGTTTTTAATAAATGATCGGATGGCTAATATTCGTCCCTCCGATCAATATATGAAACAGACGAAAATAAATGCGAAAATAAAAGTGAAAGGGACGAAAATAAATGCATAAAATGAAGTTGAAACGTCAAGGCCGGTACGGGTCCGGGCGGGCTCGGCGGCATGACCCGCGTCGAAGATGGTCCCCATCAACTCTCCCCGCTCTAAAGCACTCGTCACCGGTGAGTGGTCTGCGCGGTAGCGGCTAAGAGGTTAGCATCCAATCTCTCAATCTCCTCTACAAGTACCCAACTGTCATCCGTGTCGGGTCGTCTCTCCAACGAACCAAGTATCTCTGAAAGCCACCCTCAGTAGTGGCAACTGTCTCCTCATCCAAAATCAGCTCTAGCACTGAATCTCCTTGGGGCAATCTGTCTGTCGGCCTCGGTATCAGCAATAGGTCCTCAACTGAAGCTCTGTCCTCTGGTGCTGGGGTGCTACCATCAAGGGTGGCAGTAGTACGGGGAAAAGTAGGCATGATTGCTTGTGGAGCTATACCCTCACCAACACTCTGCTCTCTCATACGTTCTAGTTCGAAGCTATCTGCAGAAGGCTCCTCAGGTCCCAGTGGGTGTCCGTATAATTGGATCAGATCAGCCACATTGAACACTAGATGTACTCCCCAATCACATGGCAGGCTAACTAGTATGCATTCGCACCAATCCTTTTCGTCAATCTGTATAGTTCGGTTCTTCTGTCAGCCAGCTTCTTCAGGCTTCCCGAGGGAAGCCTATCCGAACTCAGTTGCATCATCACAAAGTCACCTACCTCAAAAGATGTGTCCCTTCGTCTGGCATCAGCTTGCAGCTTATAATGATCGTAGTTGCTGTGCAATCTACGCTCAATCTTCTTATGTAATTCATGCAATTGTAATGCAAGTTCTAATGCAAACTGACTCATCCTATGAGTGTACGATAAGGGAACTAAATCTAGAGGAACCCTAGCCCTATGGCCGTGAACTATCTCGTTTGGAGACATCCCAGTTGACCGATTTAATGAGTTATTATAGGCTAATTGGGCGTGTGGTAAGATCAGATCCCAATTAGCCTTGTGGTCCCCACCCAGACATCTCAGCAAATTCCCTAGGCTACGGTTGACAACCTCAGTCAGGCCATCGGTCTGCGGGTGGTAGGCTGTCGAAAACATGAGCTTGGTTCCCATAAGATGCCACAAGGTTTTCCAGAAATAGCTCGTGAACTTGACATCCCCATCAGTCACTATCATCTTGGGTACACCCCTATGAGCTACCACCTCTCTAAAATAAAGTTTCTCCATGGCAGAGGAGTCGTCAGTTTTGCAGCATGGGATAAAATATGTCATTTGGAAAAGCGATCTACTACCACCAGGATGGAGTCGTGCTGACGCTGTGTGCGTGGTAGTCCTAGCACAAAGTCCATACTGACATCCTCCCAAGGGGTGGAAGGAATGGGTAAAGGGGTGTACAGTTCATTTTTTTGCTTATTTCCCTTTGCAATCTGACACACCCTGCAGCTTCCCACAATCTGGGCGATGAATCTCACCATCCCCGACCAGTAAAATCTCTCCTGAACAAGATCTACTGTCTTGTCCCTCCCAAAATGTCCTCCTATTCCTCCACCATGCAACTCCCATACTATAAAATTGCGCATAGACGAATTGGGAATGCATAGCCGTGTGCCCCTAAATAGGTACCAATCCCGAATGACATAGTCCATAGTGTCGTAGTATGGGTCGGTGGCTAGAGCACTATAGATTCCACTAAAATCAGGGCATGTGGCATAATCCTCGATCATGCGCTCAAAGCCTATCACATGGGCTCTCATCTCTGTGAGGACAAGAGTAACTTTGCTCAAAGCATCGGCGAGTGTGTTATCCTTCTTCCCTTTGCAATGTTTGAGTACGAAGTCGTACTCCTGTAGGAAGACACCCACTTTGCTTGGCGTGGGCTAAGTTTGTGCTGTGAGTTTATATATCTAAGAGCTTGGTGATCCGAGTGTAGGATAAACTCCTTCGACAACAGGTAGTGCCTCCAGTGTCTCAAGCTCTGCACTAAAGCGTAAAACTCATGCTCATAATTAGAATAATTCAGTTTTGGGCTCGAGAGCTTCTCGCTGAAATATCCCACAGGGTGGCCCTCCTGGGTGAGGACTCCACCAATCCCAACGTCGAAGGCATCGCAAGACACCTCAAAGGTCTTGCCAAAATCTGGCAGTCTCAATAGTGGGGCAGATGACATCTTCTCCTTGATAAGCTGGAATGCGTTATCAGCAGAAGATGGCCACTTGAACTCGCCCTTCTTGGTACACTCCGTGATAGGGGCCATGATACCACTAAAATCCCTTATGAAACATCTGTAAAAAGTTGCCATGCCGTGAAAGCTACGCACATCATGGATGTTCTGTGGAGTGGGCCACTCCATGATAGCCTTCACCTTCTCGGGATCAACGGAGATTCCTGATGAGCTAACTATCTATCCTAGAAAGATGACAAACTCCACGAAGAGTGTGCACTTCTTCATGTGGATGTACAGCTGTTCGGCTCGCATGAGCTCGAAAATGGTGCGAAGATGACCCAGGTGGTCATCGCTAAAGCGGTTGTACACCAGAATGTCATCGAAATAAACGACCACGAACTTACCCATGTAGGGATGGAAGACATGAGTCATCATCCGAGCAAAGGTGCAGGGGGCATTGAATAACCCAAAGGGCATCACTAGCCACTCGTACAATCCCTCCTTCGACCTGAAGGCAGTATTCCACTTGTCTCCCTCTATAATCCTAATCTGGTGGTATCCGCTCCCCAGATCAATCTTTGAGAAGATAGCGGCACCACTCAGCATGTCCAACATGTCGTCTAATCGCGGAATGGGGAATCTATACTTCACGGTGATTCGGTTGATAGCTCGGCTGTCAACACACATGCTCCATGTTCCATCCTTCTTGGGGGAAAGAAGGGCTGGAACAGCACATGGACTTATACTGTGACAAATGAATCCATGGTCTAATAGCTCAGTGATCTGCCTCTGCAGCTTAGCATGTGCTGCGGGGTCTAAACGGTAGTGAGGCAAATGGGGTAAGGAGGAGCCAAGGACTAAATCAATGGCGTGCTGGATCGACCTCATGGAAAGTAATCCAGCAGGCAACTCCTCAGGATGGACATCCTGAAACTCCTCAAGAAGCTTCATGGCAGATTCAGGAATGTGAGTGGTGTCAGGCACCAGTCCAGATGACTAGAGTACCACCAGGGCATAAAGAATGCTATTCGCAAAACTCTCTCTTTCTAACTCAACTCCCCGAATAATATTCAAGGCTTTCTTCCGTTTTGTGGGCGGAAGGGTCTCCATGGTGGCTTTCGGTCTTGGGTGTGAGGCTAAGGGTCTGACGGGGTTCAGAACCACCTTTTGCCCATTCAGCATGAATGAACATGTGTTGGTCCTGCCAATGAATAGTCACATCCCTGTCATACAACCATGGTCTCCCTAAAAGAACATGACAAACATCCATGGGCATGACATCGCACCAGATCCGATCATTATATGCTCCGATCATGATGGGTACGAGACATCTGTGCATCACAGGAATGGTAGTCTTGGTAACCCAAGCTACCTGAAAAGGTGACGGGTGGGGCTCAGCAGTGACCCCTAGACGCGCAAGTGCGGACTCTGCCACAACATTCACGCAGCTGCCACTATCATTCACTAATTTGCGTGACTTCTCCTCGGCTCAGAAGAAGGGTTGGAAGATGCTGGTCCACCAATAATCAGCAGACTCTTGGGGTGTGGCCATCATACATCTCACCACTAGGAGGCTCGGGTCTAACTCTTCATCACTGGGGGCCCCTAAGTCAAGCTCATTCAACACAACACCAACTTCATCAATTCCGGCTGGGGCAAACTCATCGTCACTAGCCTCCTGAATCAATAATGCGGTGAGCTGCTTGGTGCAGTTCCTGGCATAGCGCCCAAACGTACCACATCTGAGGCACTTAATTTGTGCCAGACTCATAGCTCCTACGGGGGGCCTTCCCCTTATCCTCTCTCGTGGCCACGCCCATAGTTTTGGCTCCATCACCTCGAGCCTTCGAGTCATCCCGTCTATCGGTCCTAGTCGTCCCAGATGTCTTATTGCGACTCTTTTGATGTTTCTATATTAGTCGTAATAGACAAAGTGCCTTCCAAATTATATACGCCGTAGCGAATGAATTCGCTACAAATCTCTGGCCTCAATCCGTACTTGAATTTGAACAGGGTGTCCAACTCAGACTCACGAATGCGACAGCGTATCATGAGATCTTTCATCTCGGCATAGTACTCTGGGACGGTTCTAGGGCCCTGGCGCAATGCGGTCAGCTCATCGCGCAATCGGCTCATGTGGTATGCCGGTATGTACTAGGCCTCCAATAGGGCTTTCATCTCAGCCCAGGTAGTCACTGGAAAAATCCCATCGTACTCCATCTGTCTCTTTTCCTAGCCAAAAGGTCTTTGCTTTCAGAGTGAGTCTCATCTTGGCAAAGCTGACCTTTTGATCCTCATACATACCGTACCAGTCAAAATAACTCTCCATGTCGATAACCCAGTTTGCAAGAATCTTGGGGTCCATCGTGCCGTCATAGCTAGGAGGGTCTAGCTTGAGAACACGTGTCAGGTCTGAGCGTCTGTCTCGCACAGGTCTATCAAAGTCATCCTCAAATCGGGGGTAGTCATAGCGTTCCCTGGGTGGCAATCCGCGGCGACCATCCCGTCCTCTGGGAGGTGGTTCGTAATAATCCTCTCGAGGGGGGCTCGAACAGGACGTCTCACATCTCTATGCCCAGCAAGTATGGGTCTCTCCTCCCAGCGCTGATCACCAAAAGGGGCATCAGGTCGGGCCCTAAAGGCGTCATCATATCTAACATCTTGAGGTCCAGCAAGTATAGGCCTCGGTGTGCGCGCTCTCTGATCTATCTCTGGAGTTAATCTATCCTCGTCTCGCTCGCGGTGTAAATGTGGACCTAGATGTGGGTCCAAATCCTCATGAGGGGCATCCACTCGAGTCAGGAAACGGTTTATGGATGGTTCACCTCCTGAACCAGGCGGATTAGATCCTCTACCCGTGTGTTCCAGTTGGTTCACCCGTCCTATAACTCCTCTCATATTCGCTCTCAATGTGTTCATCTATTCCCTCAGGTGGTGTTTCTCCATGTTCCAATCCATGCGGAAGTTCCTAAACCAGATAAATTCATCAGGACTCAAGTGCGGTGCAACATGGGACATGTCTTGCGGTTGATGCATCTCAGATTCTAAGTGCTAACTGTGGCTACCCATGCTAATTGTCCTACCATTCCTCAGATGCATGCAATGCTGAATGCGATTTTTTTTTATAAAATATGTATGCACCTAGACTCCTGACTCCTATATATGCAGTGTGATATAAACCTTAGGAGAATAGAAGAAAATTTCGGAGCCCTCTCTGATATCAAATTTGATGCAGGGCAACACAAGGTTTGGTGTTGTCGAGCTCTATTGCAATCCAAGGGCAGATTTTTATAATGTATTAAAAAATTTAAGCACTTTTTGTGCAGCCGCTTCAGATCAGTTAAGCTTCAGCATTTGCCTGCAAAAGATTCCACAATAATTTGAAAATAACTTTCATTGGCAATGGGGTGTCATAAGTCACGAACAGGAAGAGCGGTCGGCACCGGCTCCGGATCAAAGGAAAGGCTCCGGTCCGGAAAGGTAACTCGCACTTCGAATTGTGCTTGCCATGCGGGTGTGTTCAAAAGCGTTTCTGTTCCAAAACCGCTCGCTGCGACCGAATTTAGACTTGCGCTCCTACAAATAATTTCTACCCGAAAATCGCACGAGAAAATAAGTAAATAAATTCAGTTTTTAAGATTTGGGAAGAACAAACACACGCCGATTTAATCCGGGAGAGAGAAGGATGATCCGAGTAGATTTCTTGCGGCGGCTAGGGCAGTGGCGGCTGGGCAGCAGTGACTGGGCAGTGGAGGCGGCTGAACAGCGGCGGCTAGGCAGCGATGGCGGTTGGGCAGCAGTAACTGGGCAGTGGAGGCGGCTGGATAGCGGCACGGCTGGGCAGCAATGGCTGGGATGCGGCGGCGGCTGGGCAGCGGCAGCAGGGGCAGCAGCGGCAGGGCAGCGGCAAGTGGCGGCAGGGGCAGCGGCGGCAGGGGCAGCAGCGGCAGGGCAGCAGGCAAGTGGCGGCAGGGGCAGCGGCAGCAAGGGCAGCGGCGAGTGGCGGCGAGTGGCAGCGGTGGCGGCTAGGCAGCGGCGACCGGGCAGAGGCAGCGGCTGGGGCAGTGGCAGCGGCTGTCCTGCAAGGGAGGCGTCTGAGGGCAGCAAGGGGAGGGGTCCGGAAGGTGGCGGCTAGGGTATGGAAAGGGAGGATTTGGAAACTAGGGTTTCCTCGGGGGAGAACAAGAGTCGTTCTCGCTGCTCGGAGAAAACTCAGAATTTCTATTTATCAAAACTGAAATTAACATACAGATTTTGGGTATTTATAATACCCTCAAAGCAATCTAGACCTTAGAGTATTTTTAATAAACGATCGGAGGGCTAGTAGGGCTACTATTCATCCCTCCGATCAATACATGAAACGGATAAAAATAAATTCGAAAATAAAACTGAAATGGACGAAAATAAATGTATAAAATGAAACTTAAGCATCAAGGCCGGTACGGGTCCGGGCGGGTTCGGCGGCGGGACCCGCGTCGAAGATGGTCCCCATCACCCTGTGTAAGGATTTTACATTTACTCTGTAATTGATTACACCCAAATTGCAGGCAACAAAACATTCCCAAAGAAAAAAGAAATAAAAGTGGCAGTAGAGAGAATTTAAAGCATCATAGATTTTAGACAGAGAAGCTGCAAATTATTACTGGATGTAAGTCCATAAGCAAGTTTATATACATGGTTTAAACATGTCAAGAAAAAAATTCAAAGCAAAAGAAGCCGGCTTAATTCAAGCATGAACAATATTAAGGTTGCTGGAATTTCAGAACAACTTCACCAATTAATTAATGATACTGCAGTTTCAATTAACCCGCAAAGAAACACAGAATCCATTACGGGCATCAAAATATGTTAAGCCGGAGTCTTTTAAAAAAATAAAAACGGTGAACCCTAGCATAAGACAACCCTCAGCAGATGAACTTAGAAGATAAGGGTGAACCTAGCAGTAAAGGAACGTCAAATTGGATTCAAAAGAATTTCTTTATTGAAGTATATATCCATTAAACAAAAATATTAGAGATCACCAACGGTGAGGGGAGGTCGCACATCGTAGTAGAAGAGATGCCTGTGAACTGCCCAATTGAGAGTATCCTTAAGAGCGCGGCGGTATAGAATCCGCACACGCTCCTTCTGTGCTGCCCTCCGAGCGAGATATCCCGCAGCGCCAGCGCTCATCTCGAAGCTCTTTTGCTCTCTCTCTCCCTCTCTATCTCGGCCTAGAACAAGCTATAGTTGGAGGGTACAACGGATAGGTTAACGGGTCCAGTTTAGTTCCGTAAACGAGTAGCTTTGGATCCGGTGTTTTAGTATTAAAATGCATTTTGTGTTATGGCCAAAAAAAAATGACTCAATTTTTAAATATGCAAATAATATGGTCCCAATACTTAGAAGATATTATGATCATAATAAAATTAAATTTTTCTCTCTTTTCTGTTGAATTGTATAGTTGCATCTTTTTAAGATTTGTAAGCAACAATTTTTTTTCTTTTTTATTTCTACCTAATTTATATAAGAAAAAAATTTAATTTCTTAGTTCTATTTCTCTTATAAACTAAGAAATATTTTTATTTTTCATTCTCAAATTCTCACTTATCAACCATTTCTTTTAATTTACAATACAAGAGAAATCACACATGATTTGCAAGAGTTTTGCATTGCGCACCACCTTTGCATGGGGCAAGCTCTCGCATCGAGTCATGAATTGCTTGATTGAAAGAAACTAGATGCATAGTAAGCTCGTATATCAAATCCTCTGTTCTTTATTGTGTAGCTCTCTCAGAAAATGAATGATATTTTTGTTGAACTCAAATTTCAATCTAATTATCTTTCTTAAAGTAATTTTAATGATCATAAAACTTTGTTTTATTTTTTTATAATTCTAATAATTTCGTAGCTATCAAATGTTTTGAAATTTTATCTTAGCCTCATGTTAGCCCTAGATTTAGCAATCAAATGGTCATATAATCTTAATTGATCTAATGCATCAAGTGCTCAAATTACTTAGATGTTAGAACTAGTTATCTAGATAACTAGTACATATTTGATCCAAATCATTCAAGTTGTTCGGAGAGGCATGTTTTAGTTACTTGACTCAAGATGGCTTCAAGTAGAGCTTCTACATTCCAATTGACTCAACTTCAACAACTTAGTATATGTAATGGGTTGCAATGCGTCCAACTAGCCTTATGAAGTTCAATATTTATCTAAAGCCTTAAATTTGTTGAAACGTTTCAATTTAAATTAGGTTAATTTTATCACATATATATATATGTTCTCTTATGTTTTATTAACCATAGATATAAACAATGTTTGAGAGAGATTCGACCACTGTAGAATATTTTCAAAGTAACTAATTTTTTATCTGATCAGCCAACAAACCAAGCGCCAAAGCAAGTTTTGCTAGGTTGTGTTTAAATTTAGAGCTTTTAGGCACCCGTGTGAGACTAGTAAGTGCCAGAGTGAGTCAAATAGGAATATATGATCACATGAATCATGGAAAGGTGCTCAGAGGGGTGCCTAGATGCTTATGGTTTCTTATATTTGACATACATGCCTTTTTTCAACCCTTAATTTCACATATAAATAAGAGCATGTTTGCCATTGCTTTCTGTTATCTTAAGCACTATTCATAATCTTATTTGCTCAAAAGCTCAACAATATTAGTTCAATCTCTCCCTCAAACTTTAAGCAATTTTGCATGTTCCATATGTTGAAGAATTTACTACGCAGTGCAAGAACGCCCATAACAAGCTCCAACTAAGTAATGTTTTGGGAAGAAGGGAAATCTTAGTAGCGTCGCCACCAAACTTTGTGAAATAGGAATTCGTGATAACTGCATAATCATAATAAAAACTTATAAATAAAAATCAAAATATTATTCATTCATAATAATTAAGTTTTCAAATATATACAAATAAACCATCCAAAGCAACACCAAAAGTTTAAATGTATTATAAGTTTTAATGAAAATAAAACTAAATGAAATGAAAGTAGGATAAAATTAAAAGATGATAAGAGTAGCTTATTCGAGTAGAGTTACCATTCAAAGTTATATTCATATCAAAGCATGAAATATAAGAGTTTTTGCAACAAAATTTATACATTAAAATAATATTTAGTCCACAAAGTTTTTCCTGTTCTCATTAATTTCTTAGGGACAATAATATTGAGGATAATTAAATACATCTACATGTAGGAACAATTTTGAGTTCTCACAAATATGTGTACCAACCATCCTCATGGGTTTGGGGCATCTCAAATATCTATGCAAAGCCGTAAAATTAGCAAAGCAGAATCGATGACAAACATGCAGCTTATATTAATATATAATATGCAAAGATAGAGGCAGTACATTTGCAAAAACATAACCATAACTAAAAGAAACAATCAATTTCATGGCAACCGAGATCTAACAAATAAAATTAATTAATTAAATACAATATTTGCATAAGTAAAATCTTTAGAACAGATGAATGAGATATAGCTATTCACATAAATTTGTAATTTATATATATAGTTTGGAATTTTATTAATTTTAATGAAAAATATTCAACTTTTATTTGTTTCATATTCAAATGTATGCTATTTAAGCTTTTCTAACTTATACATACTATTATATATATATATATACACACACACACATATGTATAAGTGCTCACACACACAATTGACTTAAAGGGAATATTCTCAGTGCCAACAATAAAATGCTTACAATTAGAGTTTTTCTGGTAAGGATTTGTGAGTGTAAAAATGTGAAGACAAAACTCCCCCTTAGAGATCCAATGAGCCTTTCTCTTTATCGAGCATGAGGTTTCCTATAGATAATGTTTTTCAAAGCAAACATGTTACCTGCAGGTTCCCTAAGAATACAAGGGTTCCTAGATCATTGCTTTTCCAAAATAAATATTGCCTTTCCCTAAGAAAATAGAAAATGAAGGAGCATATTTGTTCCAAATGATTAGTGTGTTTGAGTGTTGATTCTCAACCCCATTTGAAAAAGAGAAAAAAAGCAAAATCCTGCCACAATTAGCATTTCAAGCACCCCAATTGTTGTAGAAAACCCCTCTAGATTGCACTAAAAGTTCTTTAAGCAAAGCTTAGAAGATTTGTGGTGAAGTTGTTCTTTTAATATGATACAACTCTATAAAATTTTCCTTTAATTTTAAGTAAATTTTTTTAATTCACAACCATCTTGAATCATATTAATTACATCAATCTCTATTTCATCATTATTTTGAATAATTGAACCCATGTACTTGAACCTCTCGCTCTTCTTAATCACATGATCCTCAATAGGTACGCACTAGAGATCAAGACCCGTTATACAATTAAACTTGCACTCAACATATTCAATTTTAAATCTTAGAGACATGCCTTTGGATTCTAAAGTTATCCTCCATACTTCAATTTTTCTATAGCTCCATCCCTAATCTCATTAATTAATAATATAGCATCTTCAAATAACATGCACCAAAAAATCTCTTAATTGTGCTAAAAATAAACATCCATAATCAAAGCAAAAAAATGTGCAGAGCTGAGCTTTGATATAATCTAATCAAAACAAAAAAATTATTAGATAAACTACTTTGCAATTGAACACATATAACAACCTCATTATACATATAACATATAATAACATCAATATATACTTCTCTCCAGAACTTATAAAAGTATTCAAACACTATATCTTAAACGATAAATTTAGCTGTAAATATTAAGTATTTAAGTACTGAAAATGCATCTTATAAAAATTTCAGTAATTTTGTCTGTGAACGGAGTTCACTGATTTAATGAACTAAAAAACAAAAAATAAGCTTCAACAATTTTTTATTGTTGAACAACATGTTTCATTAAATAAGGAAAAGAAGAGAACAAGAGGATTGAATGCGAAAGCTACCCATTACCGAAGAAATAGCAGTATGAAAACCAGAAAAAAAAACTATCGAAGTTATTAAACAAAAACATGCTTGGCTTTGTAGTAGCTAAATGACAGCCTGGATGGAATATATATATATATATCATTTGGTACTTTGTCTGCCTTGTAGAGGTCAGTATTCCTACAGCATTCTTCACTTCATTTTCTTCTGATCCTCACATTAAGAGTCCAATACAGCAACCCTTCGGGCCGAGGAATCTCATGGGGCAGCCGGAGAATTACCTGGTGCTCTCCGAGGGATGCAATGGGCGATGGCAGGTGAATATTAGTAGGATGGATATTTACACAAAGCTGTCGAGCCACCTTTTTTAGTAAAAGTACAAAATAAGAGAAATTATTTCAAGATGGAAAATGATATGATGGCTATAAAATAGCCCAACTTCTTTAAGAAATGTAACGGAGTATGCTAACAAATGAGTAAAATGTAGGATAAGCCACCTTATGAAGTGCCTATTTTGGGAAAAAAGTATTGTAGTGGCTCTGATTCTCCGAAAGATAAGTGTTCAGAAATGAGAAAATTGTACAGAGGATCACATGTCATCTCATTAAAAACTACTTAAATCGAGATATTGTAGTAGCACTTTTTAAGGAAAATGTTAATGTCTCTCTCACTTAATATATATATATTATGAAGTGCTGACGTAATTCTATCTGCCAGCAGTCTTGTAACCCTGCTATTATTTGAAAGAACTTTTCACAATTCTGCAAGACTACAGCTAAGCTTACGAACAATTACAGTCATACAAAACCGGAAAGTGCATAACGGTTATCTATTTTGAAAACAATTGAATGTTACAAGGTTGCTCAAAATCTCAACAGCTCTTTTCAACAAAGCGAAGCATGCAAACAAGCTTCATCAAGAGATGCAAAATTGCATCTTTTTTGGATGGCTACGACTGTTAATAAAATTAGCGCTAGTTTGTTAAGATGGTTGTGAAAAGCTCATTCTCAAAACAAAAAATTTCTAAAAGCAGCAAGAAAGATTTAGAAAAACAAATGGGTGGTAATGGTCTGTAAAGCAGAGTTGTAAAATGTCGTTCCTAAACGCAATACAGTAGCCTGATTGTTTGTTTGCATTCCTGCGATCTAAGAATGCTATATAGTATGAATATGCCCAATATGCCCAACTATGGAGTGGATGTCTTAGCACCTAATTTGATTAAGTTTTCACAAAAATAAGCAGATCTTGTGGTTAGGATGAACTGGGAATGAAGTTATTACCTCAGCAACAAGATCTTCCTTAGTCACCGGTTCCTGCAGTTCGTTATCAACTTTGATGCGCCTCCTCAAATTCTATAAGGAAATCAAATCACCAAATCTTACAATAATACAGGATAAACAAATTATGTTTCAAGAATATTTAACAGTCTAAACTTAAGAGATTCTAAACCAAAAGTTACAAGTCATGACGCTCAACAAAATTAACAATGCCATATAAAGCACATGCACATCTTACGAGAGTACCTTATCCTTCTGTGTGGTTCCAAGTTAGTTTAATGTGGCTTTGGTTTAAATTCCAAACTATTTTAACATGAAAATTTATCTTAATTCAGCTTAAACTTCAAATTGTTTTTAATTAAGCTTTTTAAAGTATGTTTAAATTTGAATAAATAACTATAACTTAAATTATCTTTTAGCTTTAAGTCATCATATGTTTAATTAATTAAATTAGTTAATAATATCAAATATTTAATTTACCATATAAAATTAATAATGTTAACAATTATAATAATGATAAATTATACTAACAATTCTTGTTATTAATCAATAATTAATAAAATAATAACATAAATAATTACATATAAATAAATTTGATTAATTATTTTAAATAATTAAATAATAATAAATAAAGAATATTATGCTAATTATGTATCCAGTAATATATGTTATCAATATTAATTAATAACTGAATTAACAGCATAATTATTTATTTATTACATAATAGTTATCTTAATTAATTAATAATACATTAAATTAAATAATTAAACAACATGTAAACTAACAAAGAATTATTTTTAATTGACTAATTACTACGTTAACAATATACTAAGTGATAACTAACTAATCAAGTAACAATTTATTAAATACATTATCTAAATAATAAAATAGTAATTATTTTCATTAATAAATTATTTATTATGTAACTTATTTTGCTAATTATGGATAAAGTTTTACAGCAACTTATTTATAAATTATTAAATAACATAACAAAGATATACATGACACTAAAATCTTTAAAAAATTCAACTCCAACCCCCAATTTTTAAATTTTACAAATAAAATTTTATCATTTCACCAATCTTAAATTAAAAGTGGATATGAGGTGTCATGCACTTTAGAAATGTGGAGATGAAAGAACTTATATTGTAAATATTAAATTTTGGGTGTTGGATATGTATTATTTAAAGTTAAGTGCTATACATACAAATATCTCTAAATATAATGAACTGAAAATATCTCAAGCAAAAAACCAATACATAAAAAATATTTATTAATTGACATAATAAAAAAAAATAATTTTAATAAATAATTAAAGCTCATAACTCAAGTAACACATTTATCTTTAAAACTCACATAATTAATTAATAACATATCATTTATTTTACCATTTAATTGGTTAACTATTATTAACTTTTACCAATAATAGTAAATTAAAACAATGCTAATTGTTCTATATATTAAAAACCAGATTAATTTCTTAATACAAACTAATAAAAATATTAAATTCATTTATTTGTTTTATTTTTATTAATTAATAAGATTGCTAATTAGTTAAAGTGGTAATAATAGTTATAATTATATATTAGTTTGAGTTAGTTTAAATCAAGTTAACTAGCTTATTAGCTTATCAATCAAATTATTTAAGCATAGCAAAGTAAATATAAGCTAAGTTGAGCTTCAAACGACACTTGCAAATTGAAAATTCATTATCAGCAAGGCAATGCATGCAAAATGTTCAATGAGACTTAAGCAATCTAAATAGAGTACAAAAAAGTAATTGTCACGTTCAATTGAATTTTTAAAGCTGGCTAGCAGGGCATAAAATCCTTAAATCTTTTTTAATTCCATAATCCAATTATAAAATTATTAGCAAATAGATTATCTTAAATAAGTATATTAAGCCAAAGATACTCTAATCTTTCTTCTATACATTCCATCTTTTGCTTCATTCATCCCTCATTTTTAGTAGATTTTCTTTTTGAAAATTAAGAATGAAGAAAATGCATAAACTACATGATATAAATGGCTAAACTAAAGAAATATGCAATGAAAAAAATGAGTATCACACCTAGCACAAAATTGCAACCGTTCTCAACTTTCCAATCGATCCACAATTTTTCCCTTTGTAGGGAACGAGAATACAAAATACTGACTATCATTAAATACTAGATACATAGGCACACATGATCATTTCAATCATTAAATACAAAGCTAAGAAAACACAAAAGCCTTGACTCCTTACATGACTAACCCCAACCGAACAAAATCTTGTGCCTTTTGTGCACAATCCTTGAATTGCACATTCGTACTAAAATATTTCCCTCCATTGCCAAACTTAAGAAAAATCACAATCACCCTATTCCTTTAAAAATCTAAACCTCATTTGTCTATCTCCCAAAGCCTTTCTTACATGCATTTTATTCATAGTATCTGCCTCAGAGGTTCACGTTTAGAGGCCCAAGCCAAGTCACAATCAAACCTATCTTACTCTCTCCATTATATATAACCATTCTTCCTATCAATTCCTCATGAACCACTTTTATCTGTCTCCTACAATGCCTCGATCTTGTACTACCTGCTTCACAAGACAATTCAATTCTCTCACTCTCATTGTGCTTTCGTAGTCATCATTGACGAGCCCTTAGCGCACATGCCTCACTTGACTCATTTTTCTTTCACAACTTTCGCAACATGAGATCTTTTGTATTAAAAATGTAGCTACATCGACCACGACTTCCTTAAGCCTATATAGCATCGAATTCAACAACTCAATTGTTCAAAAGTGCATAGATAAATTCAATCTTCTCTCATGATACTCCCTCATGTGCATATAAATGAGCAATTGAAGAGAGTTTAATCATTGATCCAACTAAATTGAAGACCTTGTGTTGTTGATCCTTTATATCAAACTAAAGATCACTGTTCTAGTAAAGATCTCTGATCAAGTACAAGGTCTCTCCTGTCTACTCCATTAATCTTTGGCACAAGATGTGATTGCTTGTTTGCTAACAGTTGTACATTATCAAAAGTTCAATATAGTTCGATATCCACTCTCGAATCATTGCCAAATAATAATACTATTACTAAGCTAATTATAACTCATAGGTGGATCAAATCTATAATCACCAAACAAAAAAGAATTGGATGTACTACAGTTAAGAGAATTCAAAATTTCAATCTTTCATTGAATCCTCTAAAATATAATTTTAATGTTTCAATATATAATTGTTTATACTTCAGTATAAGCCAAAGCAACATTAAAATCATTCAATTTAGGTTTAATAATTAATGAAATTATCATCATCAAAAACTTTAAGATAGGTGCTCATTGTGAAATTGGATGACTACATATAGAGTTGCTTTATGAGTCATTTTGAGCACTACTTAATATCTGCATCACAATTTTTGTCATTATAGGCGAGGGCTAACTCTAACTACTCCCCTAGAGAAAGAATATTTTACATTAATACTGCATCACAATCTTTTTCATTATATGCTGAAACATAATATCTCCAAAATCTAAAGTAGTCTATCTTAAAATTTAAATAACTAGCTTCATTATAACTGATATAGATATTGGTGCTTCACTAAGAAAACACCAGGCACATCTCGTAAGAGGTGTTGTAAAGTGATTGTACGCACAATGATTGATTTCCATATGAACAAATCAAAATGAAAAAAGATGAGCATCCTCAAAAATGAAAACATTATTTTGATGGAAATTCATTAGTTCAATCGCAAAATCATTGGGTGTCATTTAAAAATGGGATTGCTGTATTTTAATATATCACAATAATTATACATTTATATTTCTATGGCCTGTTAAGACCTAGCACAAATAATGAAGCTAATGCAAATCCTAAGTAGAAGGCCTCAAACTTGTAATTGAGAATGAAATAAACAAGTGTTCACCCATCAAAGTCAACAACAACACTATCACCAAGCCCTAGTCTCATTAAGTGGGGTTGGCAAACATATCAAACACACGCGGCTCATAATCAAACAAATGACTGGAAACAAGATTGAAATAATTCTCTATCATTGACATCCTTTGCAATTTCTACAATATATCTAAGCATAACCTTTAAAGATTTATGCAACATGAGCATAGTCAAACAAAATTGTTACAAAGGAGTCCTCTGTTTTTGATATTACAACAATCCAAAATAAAAAAAATATTAGTACAAGCCCTTCTATAAGCTATGAATATCTATGGAGATCAATAGCCCGCATTAATATTCAAAGAACTTAATTAGAGCATTTCATCGCTTAGTTTAATTAATAAATGCTATCTAAGGATGAGTTCATCGTTCCCAAATGACATAAATAAGCACAGTAATATATTATTTTGATAATGCATGATATTACATGTCGCCCTATTGTTCCATTGCTCCTTCCATCAAGTCCAATACCCTGAAAGTTTTTTTGGAAATCACTGCGTTTCTTTCTTAATCTGTTTACCTCAATACATTCCTCCTATTATTGTTTAGTAGATCTAAATTGCTACATATAAATAAAGAGATTATATCTTGAATAAATTGTGAGTTCCCATTCATATGCGAAAGTTGTGAAAGAAAAAGATCTTTCATTAAAAATGTATGGGAATTTGTGAGTTCCCATACATTAAAAATCGGCAACACCAACTCATCCTTAGTTGGCTTATTTCAGCACATTTCAAATCAGTTTTAGATCACAAATTCTTATGGAATGTAGAAAGCTTGTTTCTATTTATGCCTCTACCTCCCAAATTTATATTTAGTAGCTGGAACATCAATAATATACTTAAAAGGGAGCCTACTTATTACTGAGTTCACTCACCAAATTTAAGCACTGGCTCACAATCTTAACATAGCCGATGCTCCACAATATGATCAAAAAATCATCTTGAGCATTCTTTCCAGATTGAGTAAATACGTCACTTTTTTCTACTGCAGTAACTGGTCACATGGATCCAGTCCCTAGGGATGAATTCCTTGGTATGCTATTGAGCCACAATATGCTCTTTCCTAAACCCATCTCATCCCCCATGCTGAGCGCAAATATTATCCTACATTAGACATTCATTCCAAACAACAGCATTCCTTGTCAATCTTTCCAGATTGGGTAGTGAATAAGTTACTTTTTTCTACTGCAGTAACTGGTCACATGAATCCAGTCCCTAGGGATGAATACCTTGGTATGCTATTGAGCTACAATATGCTCTTTCCTGAACCCATCTCATCCCCCATGATGCGCGCAAATATTATCCTACATTAGACATTCATTCCAAACAACAGCATTCCTTGTCAATCTTTCCAGATTGGGTAGTGAATACGTCACTTTTTTCTACTGAAGTAACTGCTGACATGGATTCAGTCCCTAGGGATGAATTCCTTGGTATGCTATTGAGCCACAATATGCTCTTTCCTGAACCCATCTCATCCCCCATGCTGTGCGCAAATATTATCCTACAATAGGCATTCAACAGTATTCTTTGTCAATCTGCCTCAAGGACGTGAGAAAATGTGTAGGCGTGGCCAAGCTAAAGAAAGGTTTGCTACTCAAATTCAATGACAAGTATGCAACCATGAAAGACACGACACAAGTCTAAATGTTATCACCATCAAAATAACTCTAAATTCCCTCCCCATATCTCCTGGCAGTAGTAAGACCAACTGCTCCAAAACTTCAATAGCAGCATTTGTTTCCCTGTTCACTAGCGCTAACAGTACTTTCCTGGTTCAACAACCACCTACAACCCTTCACATAGCTCTAACTGATTCAGATGATTGTATTTTGACTCAAGAGTCTGGTATCATGTTATTTCATGCTAGTAGAACCTTCAATTCAGTAGCCCCTAAAATGGACAGCATTCTGTCCAAGTTGGAGACAGCTCAGGTATGCCAATTACTCACATTGGTTCATCATAGCTACATCGCCATGATAATACTTTTGTATTGAACAATTCGTTTCATATGCTTTCTATAAGAAAGTTTATTAAGGATAATAACACTCCTCTTCACCTCCAACAACTCTCTTATGTCAATGCATCTCGCCAACCATTTGACGCATGAAACATGGACATCCCCACAAGCAACTATTATATTACTTCATCTCTCAAAGTTTCACTTGATGACTACCAAAGACAGTCTCACCATTCCATGTGATTCCTGCCAACAGTCAAAGGCGCATTGCTTACTGTTATCTAATTCTATCTCAACATGCTTTAAGCCTCTAAAATTTAACTTTAGCAATGTACAGGACCTTCCCCTGTTAGCGCAATTTTTGGACATTGAGTTTATATAACTTTTGTTGATACTTGTACCTGTTTAGCATGGTTAATCTATTACATATAAAATCTGATTTTCTAAATTTCTTCAATTTAAAGCACTTGTTGGATATTCCTATCAAGAAAAAATACAATATTTTCAATTCAATGGATGGAGTGAGTTTAAGAATTTAACCCATACTCTCACTCAATTTGACATTCACCATTGTAAGTTGGCCCCTATATTCTTGCTCTCAACAACAACACCGAACACAAACATAGACATATTTTTAAAATATGCCAAACCTTGCTATTTCAAGAGTTATCTTTTTAAGTGCATCCTCTAAATTTAAGCAAAAAAAGCCTCTGAGTGGAGGGAAGAGTCAAGAACATTTATTTTTATTTATTTTATTTATATATTACTTTGTCTCTGTAATAATTAAATTGAACGGGATGACTAAAATATTTATTGCTCTAATTGTTTATTTTCTATCTTACTTCAATGTCTTAATATTACCTTGTGGTATCACAATCGCCAGGAATCAAACCCAATTTGTCAATTTTCTTAAAAAGATATAATTCACACATCTAAAATGTGCAAAATAATAGTGTGTTCTTTGAAAACAAGTTGATGCTCCTTCCTACGAGCATTTGTGCTCTAGCAGCATTATTAGTACAAATTTAAAAATCGCCTAGCATATAGGAGGAGCTCACCCACATAGAAATCACAAGCATTCATTGATTGATCATTTAATATCAATTACCATATTACAAGTTCATGTAATTTCAAGATATTGAATGGTATAACATAAGTAGTTCAACAAGTTCAACATATTCTTAACAAATATCCAATGGCATGCAAGCAACATGTTTCATACTAAAACTACTAATAACAAAAATAATATACTAAAATACTTCCAAATTTACACACCTGAGGTTTGAAACAAAAATATTAAAAGACACCTTCAAAAATCAATATAAATTTATTAGATGTTGAAAAAATTATGTATAACAAAAGAACTTATAATTCACTCCTATAAATTAGTGCATAAATGTTTAAGATACATCTATATAGAAGTAGTTCAGGGTCATATGCATTCAGCATACACTCGCATCTCTTCCACAGAAACAAAACTACCATTATCAACCCCATTCATGCGTAAGTATATGTAAACAGAAGGTGAACGTATGCTAAAGTTTGCATGTCTAAGTTTATATGTTTTATTTGCACACCAAGTTACAAATTCTCCATGCATAAATTTGAGATAATTTATTTGCAAAACTTAGCCTACATTTATTACTCGGTTTTCACTTTATTTTGATAAGGTCTAAAAGATCAAAATATAAGGATATCCTTCTAGTTCATAATCGAATAACAATGTCATTTTCATGTGTAATAAGGAAGGCACAATCATAATCATTACTTGTCAAGTTAATTCAAGAAATTATGTTATTATCAAAACATAAACTTGGATGCACACCTAGGATTGACCCAAAAATACTCTATCAATTTTGCAAAGGAAAAAATGAAAAAAAATTAGGGGGGATCAAATCAACTATATCGAGAAGTAAATTTCCTCATTTGTCTATCAATGCAATACAATAAGGCATAGATTTCTTGTAAATGTACAGGCACTAGGGTATTCTATAGCATTACAAGATAATAGCAAATACTACTACTGTTAATCCTAATCATTCATTGCATTCACCACAAGTGAGTGTATGTGTATACAAATATGAATGGCCAAAGGTTAAAGGCTAATAGCATTATTAAGGGTTAATATTGATATCATATTCAAGAGTTTACTCAAGAGCATAGCACGCTTAAATTCTAATTCCATACCCATTAACATTTCCCCAACACAAAGAGTCATATGGGAGGAGAAGAAGACAATATCTTAATATTGAAGTGTTGAAACAGCGAAGCTTCGCATTAGAGGGTCAAGCTGTCGGGAAAAAGGAATTGTCGAGATGACTACGCTTGGGGAATGGAATCGTTTGTCAGGTAAAAAAAAGAAACTAGAGAGAGAGAAAAGGAGGGAGAGGAGAAATAGGAAGATTGTTTAATATATTCATTTTTAGAATAAAAATAAAAATTTATATAAGAAATTTTAAAGATGGTATCCAGATTTTAAATTGTGTTATATTTCACCAAGGGTGAGAAATTCTAGAAGTCCAAAAATAATGAAAATATAAAATTTAACAAAATTTTTAGTTTATATAGTTTTCTAAAGATTGAAAATTTAATAAAATTATAATATATAAATAAATTCTAGAAATTTCTCAAAATCCTACAAAAATTCAATAAAAGTATGATTTTCCAAATATTTCAGAAATATTGATAATATTCAAGGTGTTTTTTAAAAAATGTCGAAAATAATTTTCGAAGAAATTGTGAAATTTTCACAAAATTGTCATAAATTCTTCAAAAATTTAAGAAAAACTATTACAATAAATTACTAGCTTAAGGGATAGTGAAGGTGTTCAATTAAAAGAGAATAATATACGATATGACTATGTTTTGTGGCAAGTAGGTATGAGAGCAGTGATATATATATATATATATATATATATAAGGCTTTAATGGATAGAAGTTTGGCAGTTTGAGTCAAATGTGGCAATAAAAGTATTTTAAGCTCATTTTTGGGTATTACATAATAGTGCAATTTATGAGATGGTGATAATGATGGAGATATAGATGTTATTTTAGAAAGTGGTAAATGTGATGGTAGTGGTGATATGGGTGGCAGTAGTAGAAGAGTTGTGTTTAGTTTTAGGCTTATTGGCTAGGGAGTGCGTAAGAGAGGTGGTGATATATTGATGATGTTATCACAACAATGTTTGGCTTAGGAAAGGGTACAATTAGTTGTAAAGTCTTTGAGAAGTGGTGGGGAAGGTTTTGGTAAAAAGGTATTATTGTCATGAGCTTTGGATCTAGCGGTGATAGAGAACTTTGTGGTGCAATATTATATATTTAAAGTTTTACTAATAACCTGATAATTCATCTATTCTCTTTAGCAAAGATGACGACGAATCATCAAAGTTTGGTTTGCTTTTAATAGTGAATATCTGGGAGCTAATTATGGTTTTTAAAGTGGAGTTGGATGATTAGTAGGGTTGTTTTGGTAGAGAATAATAGATACAACATACCTTGGGAAAATTTTGGAGATAACTCATACAACTGCATTCATGAGAAATAAAAGTTTTTCCTATGATATGCTTGATCACACCATTAGAATTCTGCTGGGTTATCTAGTTTTATTCAAAAAATAACCAAACTTTTCTATCACAGTCCACAATATGATAGTTGAAAAATACTTCTGTGTTTTAATCACTTATAAAATTCTTTAGAAGTATGAAACCCTTGAATAAGGGAGTATAAGTAAATGCCTCAAGAAAATCAAATTATGGGGATCTCATAGTGCCTTGAGAAAGATAACTAGTCATGGCACTGGTTTCACTTGATGAGAAATGATCTTTGAAAAGAGTGGAAATGGAAAATCATAAGGAAGAATGGAAGAAGAAAATAATTTATGTCAAGTTGAGAGAAAGAAAAACCAAAGATGTTTTGAGAAGGATGAAAACACAAACTAAAAAGAGATAGAAGATATAAGAACAAGGAAAAATATTCCTCAATTTTTTTCATTTATTCAAAAAAATTTATTTTCATTACATTGGATGACAATAGTTATAAATCTCTCAATTTAAATTGAATTTCAAAACTTTAGAGAAATTTTAAAAAAGGACAAAAAACAAAACCCTTATTTAAGTGAATAATTCAAATAGTAAATTAAGACATTTGAATTCAGAACCCTTTTTTTATTATTCTTTTAATAGAAAAGAACTTTCTAAAATATTTTTTTCAAAATTCAAAATTAAAATCATAATCATAATTAACTTTCGGTGAAAAATTATTTGTTTAAATATCATGATAATAATAACTGGGCTGGCCAAAAATATCATTTTTCAAAATTAAAATTTAGAATTTACATTTGGGAAAAAATACTATAAAACATCATAATAGAAATTTAAATAAATTATTATTAAATTCATCTATATTGATTGCAATAAAACTATCTCTATTGCCTTTCATCACATTAATTCTTGCTTGTTTTAAAAATAAGTATGATCTTTAAATTTAAAACTTTCATATATGAGCTCCTTTAAATATAAAAAAATATCTCTTGCTTTGAACACTATATTATTAATTTTTTTTAAATGTTCTCAATTCTTTAATCGTAAAACCAAGAAATTTATTTAAATGAAACATTTTAAATATTGATTTTTCAAATTTTGACATACACTAATCTTTTCATGGCATTATATTAATGTTTAACATTAATGATGAATACATCCCGCATAGAATTATTACAAAATTACCCAATTTATCCTGAAATTCCTTTATCTCTCTCTCTTAATCAAAATAAGCTGTATAATAATCATATTAATAAATTAAAGCATACCCAAAATAATTAGTTATGATTATGATAAATTGACATTTTAAGTTGTTTGAAAAATTCCACAAGAATAAATTAACAAATTATTAATGCAACATGCATGCTTATGACTTATATAAAATTTATAGTTATACTAGATAGTATATATTGATTGCTCTACAATTTTATGTATTAATATACATAATTATTCATATTTATGCATTGTAGAATAATATGTTCTATATATACATAACAAAATCTATGTAAATAAGTAAAACATAATTTAAGAAAGCAATGAATGTGCATGTACATGGTGTGTTTACACATAAAAATGGGCTCCAAAAAAAAAACACCAGTCACAAGTAGTTGAAGCATTACAACTATGAGATATCCATAACAAACAAATAGTACTAAAAAAAACACAATACTTGTTCATTTTATTAAGCAATTATTTAAGATTTATTCTTTAACTTGTACCAACAAATATGAAGCTTTTTGAGTAATTTCACAGTAGTCGATATCTATTTTATTGTCATTTAATGTTTCTGATTTACTAAAAATGCTTTAAAAAGCATAATCAATATTCATTGACTCATTAAATTTCTTATTTTTATTTGCAGAAATTATACAAGCATCCTGCATTTTGTTTAGTTACAATCTTGTCGCATCAAAAACCTGCCTTGACCATTTGCATTTAGGATTATAGGCATAAAATTAAAATAACCCACGACTTATTGTCAGTGAAAATATGGAAAAAATCAGCTTACTTAATACATAAAAAACTACTTCAGAGCTTCTCCTCACATCAAAACATGAGATAATGGGAACATTTCCCAAGTGATCAGAATTTCACGAAACTGCGTTGACCAAGAAATAGGGGAAACACAGCAAAACGAAGAGAAAACTTTGAAACATGGTAGAGCGTAAAGTGCAAGTTAGTTTTTAATGAAGACGCAAGAAATTAGCCTTCCCCAGGTTAAAACTGTTATTAATTCATTTTCTGTCAGAAAAGAAACTGCACATAATACAAATGATACAATTACTACTACTACGTTTAAGGCCTTCAAACAAACCATTAAAAGAAGAATAGGTCAAATTTAGCAGAAGGGGAGAAAACTACTAGAAACAATTCAAAACTCACCAGTAGAACATTATTTAGACGTTTTGCAGCCATTTCATACTCTTTCATTTGACTTTCCTGCATTAACAAATATATAAAGAAATCACCAAAATTGAAAAGAAAACACTTTTTATGAAAGAATCGAAAAGTTTAACTAGGCATGAAAGTAAAAACAATAGAATGCACAATGATCAAAATATCTCAACAGCAACTCAATTACACAACGAATAAAAACACAACTGACTAGGTTCACAAGACGCCCCCAAGAACTTGAACATAGGGAGGGAAAATCTAAAGTCAACCTGCAAACCAGCAAAAATAGTTATTCAAAGCATTTGCAAAAAAATTACGGTGGGTCATTTTATTAAATAAGGACAACTGAAAATTTTAATTCCAAAAGAACTCCTAGTACCTGGAAAGTGGTAAACCTACTAAGCATTTGCTAAGTTCTCAAAAGCATTTGCATAAGAAATATGTTGGGTTTTATTGTAATTTAGGGGAATACACTGACTAGGGGGTGTCAAATGGTTCGTTCAAGCCATTCAAAACCATTATGTTAAGCATGGAAATTTTAATTTAAACTTGACCACATGAGCTAGATCAAGTTTATGATAGGAACTAGTTGGCTTATAAGGGATTATTTAAGCCCATTTATAATGTACTAAACTTTTCAACAAATAGCAATATCAAATATGCTCAACAATTTTACTACAATCAACATCAACCCAAACAAATTGACCCTAATATAAGTAAGGCCATCGAGTTAAAAAAATATCTAAATTTTATTTTGCAGCAATGAAATTTGAGTCAAGCTAACTCAACCTCAATTATATTTATATATTAATTTCAGAATATGAGAACATATAATTGGTTGAGAATGAGCTCATTAATTTATAAGATATTATGGGCAAATATTTGCTTTTTTTTTGCAATTGAAATTCAAGTAGCTAAATGTTAGGTAAAAATTTTTACATAGGAGTCTTCTAAATGATAAATGGCTTTATAGGCTAGCCATAACCCATTAAAATTAGCCCATTTATGTCTACACTTAATGCATCAACCCAATAGAAATTTTAGAGAAATTAGCTTATGGGTTATAATTAATCCAGCCCATTTTAAAGCCCTATTAATGAGTCATCAATATTAGAATATAACTACCTAGTCACTGTGATCCACATGTAACCGTTTATCCTAAGTAACCGCATGTTATCCATTGTAACCGCTTACTTCTATATATATGTGTGTGTGTGCGTGTACCCATTCATGTAATATGATATATGAGAAAAGATTTCCTCCTATTTCTTCTCATCTCTTGCTAATTTCACATGGTATCAAAGATCATCTCTCGACAATCTCAAGATCCTCTCCCAACTATTAGCCTTGGACAACAACAACAACAACTCTCCTCAAGAAATCCATTACTCCCTCCCTCCTTCCTCTTACTCTTCTTCCTATTTCAAGAACCCAGCCAACTCTCATCTATAGGCCACAAGAGACCTCTCAACCATATACCCTTTAACCCTTTAACCAACCCATCAAGACTCATCAAGAAAACATTTTCTGCACCCATACCACAATCATCAAATGGCTGCCTCCTCACACAACAAACAATATCGAAATTTTCAAAAACCAAAAAATGATGCCCTCACTTACTCTCCCATCCAGCCTCGCATACCTATTAAACAACATCAATAACCTAGTTAACAATCCCCTAACCACAGAAAGCTACCCACTATAGCGAGCACAACTCCTAAACCTATTCAAAGCAAACAACTTCCAAGGCCATCTAGATGGCTCATCAGCAAAACCACTAACTTGCATCAACAGCACAGGAAATCAAACCAACAACCTCACATCCATGGAATGGAACACCACTGATTGGAATCTCATCTTCACCCTTTTACTCTGCCATATCTCCATCAATCATTCCCAACATAATCCATGCCGAAACTTTCCACCAATCGATCTAAAGTAATTAAACTCAAGAATTTCTTTCACAATGTCACCATGAAAGATAAGACAATGCTCGCTTACCTCTCCGAAATTAAAAAAATCCTAGACAAAATTTCAGCCGTCAGCTCCACCATTAATCCGGAAGACATAATTCTTTACACCATAAACGGTCTTCCGGCTCAATATCAAGCTTCAAAACAGCAATCAAGACAAACCTACAACCACTAAGTCTCTATTCCTTACTATGAAGTGAAAAGTTAAATCTTCAACATGAAGCAAGCCACGATCTCCAACAACACTCGCAACCCACTTTCTTGATCCACACACGCGGAAGAGGACGTGGCCAACCATGGAGAGGAAGAAACGCTTTAATTCAGCCCCATGACCAATCAGCAATCGTGACTACAGTAACCGTGAACATCTCACTCATCCTTCCACTCCCACATGCCAAATATATGGAAAAAGAGGGCACAAAGCACTCTCTTGCGAGCGGGTGGATGGGCGGGTATGCTCGCGTGCGTGCGTGCGCGTGTGAGTGTGAGAAAAGCTTTCCTCTGATTTCTTCTCACCTCTTGCTAATTTCACAATCGACACCCATTAAAATGATAATATCAATCATATGAAGCTCTAGCAGCGAAAGGTTTATGAAAGAGATTTTTGCAATATAAATAAGTGCGACCACATTGTAAACTGATTTTATGAAATTTAGAACATGATAAAGCAGCCTAATTGTTGCTCTAAGCCTACATTCTCACACGTGATAGGAATTTTTCTTCAAATTGGCATAAACATAAGAATTATTGATCATCCCTGAATCATCAAGAGAAGATAGTAGGCATGCTTAGTTTAGTCGATAATCATATGCAAGCAATTATAGATATGTAGTTTTGAAAGTAATTTGATGACAATGAAGCCAGTAGTGGAAACAAAATTTATGAATGCTTTCAAAAGTAACAAGCTAAATAGATCAACTGCTCAAGCCTCTTCTTGAAGAAAATTGAAAGTTATCACCCATGGAAAAAAATTTATACTGAAGAATTTTGAAATTATTAGAAAGTCCTCAAAAGCACTCACCTGGCTAGTCTCTTCTTTTACTTTGAAGGTGGTTTTTAGTTGTTCTTCCTCATCACGTTGGTAAAGCTGTTATAATAAAACGATATTAACGAAAGGTAACAAACTATTTTTGCATATAAAATCTAGATAAAGATCGTAAATAAAATTAATATCTTTATTTAGAAAGCAATAGAATAGAAATCATAAAGAAATGGTAGAACATTTGCGGCTAAGTTCACACAAGCCCAAGTACTATTCCTTTTTCTTACAATATAACATAACATCAATTCCATAAAATACTAGATACACCGATCAAAAGCTCAAATACAATAAAATAAAATTTGACTGGAATCAAAGTAAAATCAAATAAAAAATGCTTATGAAAATTAACAGATAGACAATAAACTCAAATTATTAGCACTAGCACTAAAAACTATGAATACTTAATGTTTGGTATAAATACTAACAATATTTGTAACTTAATTTCATCCTTTCAATGATTGGCGCATTTGCACAAGTAATAAGACCAGCCAAAATATGCCGTTAATAAGTTCAGTTTAATCTTCTTGCTAGATCAAACCATGGGGAGCCGTCTTTGATAAGAATAATTTTTGAAGCTAAATTATAAGACCAAAAAAAATTAACAAAAAAGAAGTAAATAAAAATCATATATTTAGAGTGATTTTTTAGTTTATGCTATTCAGTTTGGCTAGACCATCTGTAGGTTTGGGCATGGCATAGAAAAACAAAAACTTCTTAGGCCAATCTCAGTTGCATTATAAAAGTCGCATTGCAAGTAGTGGTACATTTCACAAGTATGTATAGGAAGCTGCCCCAAATATTATCAGCTCTCAAAGTTATTTTGGACAGCTCTATTTTATAAGAAAAGCAGTTTTCTTTTATCATTTAAAATCAAATTAATATCACAGTAAGAGTTTAAACAAAAGAATAACAGAAACAGAGGGCAACAAAGCTAATAAAGAATAAAAGAATTTGTTTCAACTCCAATTCATGACGGAAACTAAAATTCAAAATTATGCTACATCATTAGGGAGCAATATGAATGTATGTATACACACATATCTATATCAACCGTTATGCATTCAGTGAGAATAACTGTCCAAGCATATGCATGTGCTCGAACTGCAATGATTTTTTTTTGAGCAATAAAAAAATTTCTATTAAAAACTATTACAAACGTTGCCCATATCTAATGCAGCACAAAGGCCTACACCAAAGCGTGTGGTGATAAGGGCATACTCTAGGAGATTGATGGAGGCTATCGGGTCATGACAGAATACGTTTATGGATCCATCATATTTATATATTTTATTTGCTTATGTTTGCTTTTATGGTTTTTTTTAATATTTGTGCTTTTATAATGCTTTATTTTGTTGGGAATATAAAAGATCACCTAGCAAAATGAAACGGGATCTTATTGTCATTATTATCACCATTGAGTAGAATTAAGGGATGATTGTTATATATACATCATGTAAACTCTAATTTAAGATAGTTGATAACCAAGGAAAAACCTTCTTCGGTGTGCATAAGTGAAGGCCTTGAAGTTGTGCATAGCTTTCAAGAACCCAAGGTGTAGATAATCTTGGGATTGTTTTGCTTTTCTTCATTATTTTCTGCTTGGAATCATAGTATTCTCTTTTAGCTTCATCTCTCTTTTATTTTGCTCAAATCTGCTTCAATTTCGACCTTCAAATGTTCCTCCTACGAAACATACGCATAATCCGACATCATCTCACTTCGTCGTCCATAACTTTCCCAAACAGCCACCAAATCATACAAAGCAACATCCTACAGATTTCTACCATCCACCACAACATCCTTCTAAAATTTCGTGTCAATCCGGTATATCATATAATCCACCAAAAACCTCCCGAAGTCATCAATGTTTAAGGGTTTCCAAGTTTTTCCTTTCTTATATAATTACAAGGAGAGTCTATGGCCTTCCATTCTTAGAAATTCATTAAAATGAACGCTCACTAAAATATATTAAAAAACTAATAAAAAAACAAAGATATATCAAAATATATATTTAAATAAATTCATCAAATGCTGCATACCAATCAATGATGTTAAGATCAGTAATGTTGATGATGGTTGACCATACTGCATCAATTCACATTTGTCTAAAAAAGCTATTCTATGAAGAATTTGATGTTGAAGTAGGTAAGATGGGATTAATCGTGTAGACTATAGAAGCAGCATGAAAAGGCCAACTGATTAAAAGTGCTCGTGCATATCATTGTATCTAAAGTAGCTAATAATAGATAGAAAAAAATCCAAGAACAAGAACAAAAGACACCATGTTGTAGAAACAACTTTGAATTGAAAATCTGTGATTATAGTGTCACTGAAGAAAAATCTGAGCAATCCTAACGTATATTTAATTAAAATCAATAATACAAACTCACAAACACTAGTTGTAGTGATGACATTATATAGTGAGAATCAGTTTGATTGAAGAAACATAACAATATAACATAACATCAATTCCATAAAATACTAGATACACCGATCAAAAGCTCAAATACAATAAAATAAAATTTGACTGGAATCAAAGTAAAATCAAATAAAAAATGCTTATGAAAATTAACAGATAGACAATAAACTCAAATTATTAGCACTAGCACTAAAAACTATGAATACTTAATGTTTGGTATAAATACTAACAATATTTGTAACTTAATTTCATCCTTTCAATGATTGGCGCATTTGCACAAGTAATAAGACCAGCCAAAATATGCCGTTAATAAGTTCAGTTTAATCTTCTTGCTAGATCAAACCATGGGGAGCCGTCTTTGATAAGAATAATTTTTGAAGCTAAATTATAAGACCAAAAAAAATTAACAAAAAAGAAGTAAATAAAAATCATATATTTAGAGTGATTTTTTAGTTTATGCTATTCAGTTTGGCTAGACCATCTGTAGGTTTGGGCATGGCATAGAAAAACAAAAACTTCTTAGGCCAATCTCAGTTGCATTATAAAAGTCGCATTGCAAGTAGTGGTACATTTCACAAGTATGTATAGGAAGCTGCCCCAAATATTATCAGCTCTCAAAGTTATTTTGGACAGCTCTATTTTATAAGAAAAGCAGTTTTCTTTTATCATTTAAAATCAAATTAATATCACAGTAAGAGTTTAAACAAAAGAATAACAGAAACAGAGGGCAACAAAGCTAATAAAGAATAAAAGAATTTGTTTCAACTCCAATTCATGACGGAAACTAAAATTCAAAATTATGCTACATCATTAGGGAGCAATATGAATGTATGTATACACACATATCTATATCAACCGTTATGCATTCAGTGAGAATAACTGTCCAAGCATATGCATGTGCTCGAACTGCAATGATTTTTTTTTGAGCAATAAAAAAATTTCTATTAAAAACTATTACAAACGTTGCCCATATCTAATGCAGCACAAAGGCCTACACCAAAGCGTGTGGTGACAAGGGCATACTCTAGGAGATTGATGGAGGCTATCGGGTCATGACAGAATACGTTTATGGATCCATCATATTTATATATTTTATTTGCTTATGTTTGCTTTTATGGTTTTTTTTAATATTTGTGCTTTTATAATGCTTTATTTTGTTGGGAATATAAAAGATCACCTAGCAAAATGAAACGGGATCTTATTGTCATTATTATCACCATTGAGTAGAATTAAGGGATGATTGTTATATATACATCATGTAAACTCTAATTTAAGATAGTTGATAACCAAGGAAAAACCTTCTTCGGTGTGCATAAGTGAAGGCCTTGAAGTTGTGCATAGCTTTCAAGAACCCAAGGTGTAGATAATCTTGGGATTGTTTTGCTTTTCTTCATTATTTTCTGCTTGGAATCATAGTATTCTCTTTTAGCTTCATCTCTCTTTTGTTTTGCTCAAATCTGCTTCAATTTCGACCTTCAAATGTTCCTCCTACGAAACATACGCATAATCCGACATCATCTCACTTCGTCGTCCATAACTTTCCCAAACAGCCACCAAATCATACAAAGCAACATCCTACAGATTTCTACCATCCACCACAACATCCTTCTAAAATTTCGTGTCAATCCGGTATATCATATAATCCACCAAAAACCTCCCGAAGTCATCAATGTTTAAGGGTTTCCAAGTTTTTCCTTTCTTATATAGATTACAAGGAGAGTCTATGGCCTTCCATTCTTAGAAATTCATTAAAATGAACGCTCACTAAAATATATTAAAAAACTAATAAAAAAACAAAGATATATCAAAATATATATTTAAATAAATTCATCAAATGCTGCATACCAATCAATGATGTTAAGATCAGTAATGTTGATGATGGTTGACCATACTGCATCAATTCACATTTGTCTAAAAAAGCTATTCTATGAAGAATTTGATGTTGAAGTAGGTAAGATGGGATTAATCGTGTAGACTATAGAAGCAGCATGAAAAGGCCAACTGATTAAAAGTGCTCGTGCATATCATTGTATCTAAAGTAGCTAATAATAGATAGAAAAAAATCCAAGAACAAGAACAAAAGACACCATGTTGTAGAAACAACTTTGAATTGAAAATCTGTGATTATAGTGTCACTGAAGAAAAATCTGAGCAATCCTAACGTATATTTAATTAAAATCAATAATACAAACTCACAAACACTAGTTGTAGTGATGACATTATATAGTGAGAATCAGTTTGATTGAAGAAACGGTTAACTCACATGATGCAAGGATATATGCAGAGAAGATGGTGGCAAAGGTGCTTCAACTATAGGATCAATAATAGAGGAGGGTGAGAGAATATATAGCTCATTAAATGATCCCTCTATTATATCTAAAGACTCATAGATAATATCTCCATTTGGAGAGTCAATGATATCCTCAATAGCATGTGAAGCTCCCATCATCTTCATATCAAACATTGAATTCCTTTATCATTAATAGTAGATTGGCGGGGTTTGATGGAATGCTTTAATTAGGATGAAGAGCGAAAAAATAGTAGGATCAGATGACATCCTTTTGTATGAAATGCTTGGGTGAGGAAGGAATTTCTTGACTTATACCAACTTTCTTAACATTATTTTGAAAAATAAAAAGATGTCAGATGAGTAAAGAATAAGTATTGTTATATTTATTTGTAAGAATAAAGGCAATGCTCAAGGTTGTGAAAATTAAAAAGGAATCAAGTTTATGTGTCATACATTCAAACTTTGCAAGAGAATAATTGAGTACAAATTATAATGGGATACTTGTATTTCTCAAAATCAATTTCGTTTTATGCCCAGATAAATCTATCATGAAAGTCATACATATATTAAGGGTTTGATGAAGAAATTTAAATGAGAAATAAAAAAGAACTTCAATTAATATTTATTGATCTTGAAAAAATTTATGCTAGAGTTCCAAGAGAAAGTATTTTGAAGAGCTTTGGAGAGAAAAGAGATTTGTGTTGCATACTGCTATTATTCGAGATATGTAAAATATAACTATAAATTGCGTTCAATGGTAAGGTGGCTTGTCCAATGATTTTCATGTTACTATTGCATTACATTAGCTCTTAGCCCATATCTTTTTATTTTAATTATGGATGTTATTACTGAGCACATTCAAAAAAAAATTCTTTGGTGCATATTATTTGTAGATAACATTCTATTAATTAATAAGACTAGGGCTAGAGTTAAATCGCAAGTTAAGTTGTGGAGGACTATTTTAAAATCTAAAAGTTTTCATCTTAGTAAGTCCAAAATAGAATATATAAAATATAGATTCTATCATATTAGAAGTCCTAATCTTAAGGACATAATTATTGAGGACCATGTGATCAACACAAGTGATAGTCAAACACCGTTATTCAAAATAATTGTAAAATAGAGAGTGATCTAATTAATAGAATCAAAGCTGGTTATATGAAATGGATGAGAGATTTTGGAGTGTTGTGCAATCGGTAAATTCCACTCAAAATTAAAGGAAAATTTTATAGAGCAGCTATACCACCAGCTATGTTATATGGGGCTAAATATTGGCCAGCAAAGAAGAAACTTCCAAATAAAGTTAGTGTTACAAAAATGAGGATGCTTAGGCGGATGAGTGAGTATACTCGTAAAAATAGAATGAGAAATGTGTTTATCCATAATAAGGTTAGAGTGACTCAAATAGTGGATAAGATTAGAGAATATCGCCTAAAATGGTTCGGGCATATTAAGCACAAACCAATCAATGCTCTTGTTAGAAGAATTGAGTTTATGAATTTTGCCCATATTAAAAGAGGAAGTTGAAGACCAAAAAGACATGGGAAGGAACCATTATAAATGATCCTCTCTATTTAGAACTAAAGGTTCGGCTTTGATCATGCACAACGGAAAAAAAAAGATTCATGTTGTTGAGCCTACCTAGTGGGATTAAGGCTTGGTAGTGTTGATGTTATTGTTGGAAGTTTGGCGGGCTAGCAAGCACACAACAAGCGCACATGGCGTGTGCGCATGTGCATAAGAAGGCTACTTCCAAGCCTTTGGCAAGTCAAACAAAGCCCAACTGCCTAAGGTGTGTACATAAAAAGCTACTAGCAAATTGAGCGAGGCCCAACACAACCCAAATACTTGTTTGACGGCCTTGAGGCCGCCAAAGCTCATCGGAGCGTCTGATTTCAATAAAATTTAACAAGAAATCTCCTAGAAATATTGGGGAGTCCTATATGAGGTTTGTTTCAATGAAATTGTAAGAACCACCAAATATTGCAAAGAGCGCCTTGAAGATCATATGCTGATGTAAAATTGTGAAGACAGCTTGTTATTGGATGGAGAACATCCAAAGCTTTCTGAAACAAAAAATGATGGAGATAGCAACTCGAATATGGAATTGAATGCATTAAAGAAATGGAAGAAGGGAGGAGGAAGTGAATGACACACCTTCAGCCAACCAGCAACGCGACAAAGCTCTTCCACCAAGAGAGACTCAAGGAGACCACAAACCTCTTCTCTTCAAACTTACCATTGTTTTAGAGTTTCCAAAGCTTCCTTTCTCATTCCATTCATGTGTCCTAAATAGATCACATGGGTAAGTTATGGTCATCCATTCTAATAGATAAGATCTTTGACATTCAAATCAAAATACATTAGAATCACTAGAGAGGAATGCTAGAAGAAGTGTCACTCACTCCAACATAAAAGGGATCACTCAATTTAACAATACACATCATTATTTTGACAATTAACTCGAATCAAAGAATTATCACTAGAATATGTATGTGTTGACCAAATATAACTCATGTTAATTATAGAGAAAGTATGGCCTAACTATGTGCATAGCAATCAAGTAATGATTTCTTTGAGATGAAAGATAGAAATAAAAGTAATTAGGCCTTAAAATATTGCTGAATGAGCTTTCTCTTTATACAGGAAATGCCATATCTACCAATTAATACCAAATACAAATGTAACTTATCTGGTAATTGATAGGATGATTACAAATCAATGAAATTAACTTCCTTAATTATAAATTAGGAGGGTGTGATGGGGAGGACATTAACTTTACCCAAGTTGCATGAGCACAAGAGTGACATATCCAGAACTAATGTATGATTAGCCTATACCTACGTTAGTAGCTAAGTTTTCTTTTTGGATATGTAAATATATAAAAAAAATTATGACTTTTAGAGACAACTAACCATTCACTAATTTCTATGAGACAAGTATAAGTGCCTACTACAAGAGCAGTTCCCTGCAGAGAGTAGAAGCGATCACCAATGATTAGAGAGGGATTTGTGGACACGTAGCCAATGGTGTAAGAAAACAAGATATAACATGGGCATGGCTCACACGATCTCAATCTATATGCAATACATGAACATAGCCACTTCTATATGCCTACATCTATTGAAGTACACGTGGAGGAGATGGTGGACCATAGGGTGGCAGCTGCAACAGCTGATCTTTGTCATCAAATGAAGGAGATGTATGCTGCATGTCAATGGAAACATAATAGTAATGAGCAAACACACATCATCTAAAGATAATTAGATAATGGCTATAAATTTTTTTTTTTAATTTTTTAATTGTTTTGCTAAATTATATTATAAATATTTAATTATTGTCGATTATTGAAAGCTAACATTTTTATAATAGTGTCATTAATCATTTAGTTTTTATGTTATTTTATGGTTGCTCATAAATTTCAACTGTCTTTTATTACTTAATATTATTATTATCATTTATTATTATTATTATTTTTTATTATTATTATTATTATTATAAGTTAAAATATTAATGTGAGGATATAATTTTATTTCAATTGGTGCAATCATGTGTATTCAGTGTGATCAGCGGTAACAACAGCAATTACACAATGATATATGACAAATACTAGAGTTCCTACTTGTTAGAACTTTAAATACCAACAAGACCAAGTCATTTAAATCCTAAATAGTGTAGGACAAGATACTACTAAACTTTCACAAAGCCTTCATTTTTGCTGAATAGAACAATACTTTTTGGAAACCATTGATTTGGTTGTCAGTATGTATTGAAGGCATAGTCATTTAAATATATTATTGATATTCACTCTTTGACATTCAAAAAATAATAGATGACAATGTATCTACTATTTTATACATGTGTTCATTCTTTTACATTCAAAAAGCAATAGATATATTGTTTTACAATGAGAAAACAATATATATAACCATTCTCATCGACATTTAGAATTCATTGATATCGTCAATAACAACAATTTTTTGTTGTAATTTGGCAATCAATATACGGGATTTTCTAGCAATAACAATAAAGTGAACCATCTTGATCTGAGACAAATAAAAATAATTAAATCTATATTTGATGACTCTTGAAACTCTTTGTAACAGTTTTTTTATTTTGTCAAGTCTTAATATGATATTTGATAGTCATATGAAGATGTAAAAATTTTAACTAATAAATGAGCAAATTTTATAGATTTTATAATAAAATCATCCATAATAATCCAAATTAGCATTTATGAATATTAATTTATAAAGAAATAACTTTCTTAAGTACTAAATAATTAACAAGCCAAACATTAAATTTTTCACATTTATGAGATATTTTATTTGCAGTGACTTAAGTATAAAGTAATATAATTATAGGTAGTTCTAAATTTTGGGGTTTTAAGTTTGAGGTGATTGAATTTTTGAATAAAATGTGATATAACATGGTTATCTCAAAAGCCTCCACTTGTGCTCATTTTGGACGGTTTCAATATACATAAATCATGTTGGATAAAATATTCAAACCAAAGCATTTGCATCCTTTCTCAGCCACAGGTGGCCTTTGTTGATGTGTTATTGATCCCTGACAGCACTAACCAATCCCAAACAATATTTGTTGATGTGTTCTTATTGCATATTTGCAGATCAGGTCACAATCACCCTTTGTTGATTCTCTCATCCCATCTCTAGCCCCAACAGTCCACCGATCCATTGGCTTCGAGTGGCAATCACCAGCCACTAGAGACCGTTACTGTTGCATTGCTAGCTGGTTCTCACAGGCCTAACCATAATTGTTCCATAACCAAAGCTTATCTCCCCTCGCTAGCCCCAATTGGCCATTGCCAACAAGCTGCAGGGGAGCATTGCTAGTCAATGCTCACAGATATGTTATCTTTCTTTTTATTAGGATTACTCACTTGTAAATAAATATAATAAAGCTAATTTATCTATAAAAATTCCAATTATAAAAATAATTACATTGTATTTAAAATATCTAACAATACATATTAACTATTTTACCTCAAACCAAATAGCTCATTGATTAATTTTCTTAAGTGCTAATATACCACCTAAATTCAACATTTGAGAGTTACTTTGGTGATCATCAACTTTTTTAAGTTATAGTTCTATTAATTAATGAATATTCTTTAATAAATTTTGTATCTTTAGTTATTAAGAAAAATAAATTTTATTTTTATACCTAGTTTCCTCCACCATTTCTTCCCATCTTCATTCATTTTCTTCTTTTTTTCTGTGAATTCCTTCAAATCCTGTCTTTAGCCTTTTTTTTATGTTAGAAATTCAAATTTTGCATGGATTAAACAATCTGTGATGGACATAATATATTTCTTGCATTGTGATGTAGATAGTTAGTAGCTTTACATTACACTAAAATAGCGAGCATGTTCTTAGATACCAATGATATTTAAGTTTGTTTTTTTTATGAAGAAGTTGAGCCTAATAAGGCAAATATGTGTGGCCGGTCGAATTTGACCTCTTGAAATGCCAAGAGTTTATATTCTAGGGCTCCAACCATTAAGTCACAGCACCATTCACAATGATAATTAAATTGTTAGTGCATCTTCGATTCAATGCTATTGCTCAAATGCTAATATGCAATACTTCAATAGGAAAATGAATAAAAAAAAAATTATTTTCCTCAACTATTGTGTTCTAAGGTTAGCCAAAGAAGTGCATTGCCTAATTTGTCGGACGCCGCCACCATTCATCATTCTAGTTGTTGTATCACGCCATCCTCTTCCTACCACAAATTCTTTTCAGTGGATGTCGAAATTTACTTCGCCTTAAAGGCTTTTCTACTTCTCTCCAAATCTCGCTTCACGTGCATCACTCGTTTTTCCAGCAAAAAGGCAGAAGCAGAAACAGCAACCTCTACTGCCCCGATAAATAAATTTTGGGTAGCATCTACGTCCACTAACATTAAACATTTACATAGCATTGAGATAGCATTGAGATGAGTCAGCAAACAGTTAAATGCTTAAATTTACTTATTGTTATTAGTCCGTATGAAGCACTGACAGTATTTCTCAGTCTGAGAGCCTGCTTCGATTATAAAATTTGGGATCAACAGAGTCAGCACTTGATTCAAAACTAAGCAGCATCATCACTTACCTTGCGCTGTTCCCTGATCAAAAACGCGAATTTGGGTATGTTGGGCACGGCCAGCATGTTGGGCATAAGATAGTTGCGGAAATACCCAGGTGCGACCTTGGCCGTCTCTCCAGCCTTCCCCAGGTTGTCCATCGTCTGAACCAAACACAAAACAGAAAGAAAAAAGAATGTGAGGAGAAGCAGAGTTGCATTTCATCTTAAGCTAGAACTTCCAATGCCTCACCGTAGTGAGAATGACCTCAAGCTTCCGATATCTGAGACCATGGCCGGCGAATAGCAAGGAATTGATAGCGCGGCTGCATGAAGAGGCTGAACCGTAGAAGCCCCGACGGAGCGCGTTGGCCATCACCAGCTGTATGTAGGTTTGGCTGCTATAATGAGCAGCGGGTACATATATATATTATTTAGATTGTCCATCTGTTACTCAAAAAAAATTCATTTAATTTGATTTTGAACATATCAATGAATATTATTATACTTCCATATTAGTATATATTAAATATATATATAATGTATCAATTTAATGTATAAATAGATGATTGATTGAATATATTTTTTGTAAGATTTATATGTAAAAAAAATTATATTGGATATGAATAATTTTTTATATATATTCTTGGGTAAATATAGTATTTTTTTATTTTATTAATATTTATTTATTTATTTATATTAAGATAATATATATATTATTTTTTAAAATTTATATTGAAATAATATCCAAATTATATATACATATATATAAAAGAGGAAGAGTTTTCAGTGGCTTCTGTAAAATTTATATGCCCAAATTTTTTTGAGAATTCAAATTTGAATAATATAATCACATTATTTGTACCTCTTAGTCTTCTTGATCACATGTTTCTCAATTGCTATTCTTAGAATTAGGGTATTGATTATGATTAAATTTACAATATATATTTTATTTTAGATCTATTTTAGACGAAAACATTTAAATTCTAAAATATCCCACAAGTTACAGGAATACAAGAATGCAAGATGGAAGGCGACATAAATCAATCCTGCTCTTCGTGGAAGCTCTGCCTAGCCCCAAGGTGTTCAAATCTCTCTCTTCACCTTCCTATGTCATATTCTTCAGGATATATTGTAGTCTTGCCGCCCTAGAAAAAAATAAGAAATAGAGACTGCGTAACACTCTTCTATAGATTCCCCTTTTTCTTCCATCAATTACATATTCCTTTAAACTATGTTCAGCGATATCTTTGTTCAAATGCTTAGTCTCTACGTCGAATTTGACATTAAATCCGCAGCAACTCTCTAAATGTGGGCCCTTAGCACTTTCTATGATACTTGGCTTGCCTTTTTTTTATTATGGTTTTAGTTTTTGCTATGTATGATAATGGGAGTGTCAGCCTCTTCTATTTCATATAATCTGATATTTGATTATATATTATAACATCGCACTGCTCTTTAGTTGATGTTTATGTTAGGAATCACCATTGGCGTGGTTTTATGTGTTATTTTTCCTTATTGGCTCATCAATGTTTTCATCATCATTCCCTTGTTAGGTGTGCAAAGTTTCATACTTTGTTTTTTTTAAATTAAGCCTAAAGACCATTTGCATTTGTTATATTTATTATTTTGTTAAAGTAATTATCCCTTTTTTTTTTTTGCTCAATGCTCATAATTATAAACCTGCAAATACTAAAGTAAATTTTCAGATTTAAAATTGATGAGTTCTACTAACATTTCAATTAAATGATAATTGTCTTATGCTACACAATAGTACATTGAGTTTGGTACATTAAGTGATGAAGTTTTGTTTATTTCTTATACAACTGGAGTAATGTATGCATGATTCATATTGAAGTTTTTCTTTTCTGAATTAGATCACCCAAATTTTTAACCCTTGCCTCGAATATTCTATGATTCCACTTTGCCTTTTATAATTTATATACTATCTCTATGCTACCTGTGCTTTTCTATTTATTGTTTTAACACAAATGATTTGCTTAGTGGATAATCAAGAAATTATGCTATGAGATTCCTGGTATTTTTTTTGTTTGTTCTCGCTCTTAATTTTTTTTCATTTTTTTTAGAATTCTTTCCTAAATAACGCCCAAAAAAGCTTCAATGCTCTCATCTGCGTGTTGCTGCTCCGCACATTTGAGGAAAAATGATGTTTGCAGTATATATATATATATATATATAATTAAAAATGACAAAAAAGTAAGAAAATTTCAACTTGAACAAAAGTATTAACTTAATATGTTAATTAAAAAGCCTTTTAATCTCAAAGAATTAAAATGACAAGCCATGCTAAGCATGTTATTTCATATAGCTTTAACTTTAAAATAAATATAGTTTAGTTTATGAATGGTGTTATGCCTCAGTAATTGAAGCTTATGTTTTGTTGTTCTAAATTTTAGATTCAAATCTCACAAATTAGCTGTGTGTTAGTTTAAATTGGATATTTAATTATATTGAGCCAAATTAAGATAAATTAGTAAGAAATTAAATTATTTATTTGTTAAAAGATATATGTATTGTTTATATTAGAGTGTTAACTTCTTTATTCATAATAATAATTAATAATTAATTAATACGTACTTATTTAATATACTATTTAATATTAATTTTTAATAATTGATTATTTTTAAAATTTTTATTTAATATGTAATTATTTAACTAATACATATCTAATTGCAATTTTAAAATATTAAAAAATAATGACAATGTGTCTTCATCACATGGAAGGTTGGATTTAATTCAAGTTCGATTTAGTAGAATCAAACTAGAACTTGAAATTCTCAAGTCGAGTTCGACTGGAATTATGTACAAGTGTACAAATGAACAATAAGAAATATGTACAAAGGACATTTGCTAAGTAACATAAGAAGAAGCAATGTAATCATGAATGAAAGTAATTAACTACACACACTACAAGTAAGTAAAAGAACTATAAATATAGGTGAATCTGTAATATATTGTGATGACCGAGTGATCAAGTTTGAGAATTTCTAAATAATAAACTCTTCATTTGAAATATAGAGAATAACAAAATAATATTATAAGTTATTTATTCATCACAGAGCCAATCTTATAAAATTATATAAGTTCAATATACAATAAAATAAAATATATTCACTCCAATCTCACTTTTTCTTATAAGCTCTTCATAAGTGAGTATCTTCTTAAGCTTTAGTTTTCAAAACTTGAAATAATTATCAATAAAGCCAGTCTAGCAGGAGTACAAAAATTATCTATTAAGAATTATTTTCTAGCATTCTAAAATAAGTATAAATCAAATGAAATGACAAGAAAATTAAATTTTCATATTGAAGTGTAATAAAATAAATGCTGCAAACTTTACCAAGTTTGTCTTGCATGTTAGATATAAAATTAAACATTTGAAAAACATCAAGTAAAAATTTTTCAATTAAAAGTAAATTGTGACACAAAGCTGAGTTCTGTGACTCACCATCCAACATGTAAAACCTATTGACCATGGAAGCTTATCACCATCCATCGATAGTGCCTCATTTTATAGATGTAAAATGATGTATCTTTCCTCTGGATTTTCTGCCCACTTTCATAAGGACTAAATCCCTCCTTATTTCATCGTGAGCTACTAGTAAGCTCTACGTGTTATATTTTCATTTCTTCATTCAAAGATAAATACCGGAAAGGAAGTTTCTTTACTTTTTGTCACATACTTTTATATAAAAATATTGCAATTTAATAAAGTGATTTGCATGATAAAATGAATAAGCAATATTCAAATGGAAATAAGCTCAAAATTAAGATACTTGAAATAAAACTTAAGAATAATTTTGTACCTAACTTGAAGAATAATTTTCTTAAATTTGTTGATTTCAATCTATTAAATCAATATCTAAATTTGTTAATCAGCTATCTTAATTCATTTTAAATTATTTATTTAATAAATTATATGAAAAAAAATCATAAGATTATTATTATGAGAAATTATATTTATAAATATTCCAAAAATCAAATTTATTACTTAAATTATTCATAAATATCAAAAATTATATTTTTTACAACAATTATAAAGTTTGTAAATTAATTATATATCATTTAAAATAAAAATTTTATTTTTATGAAACTTTCTTAATTTTGGCTAAGAAATTTAAGGTTTTAGCTGATTTTGTGTCATCCAAAAGATATTCTTAGAGTACTTATTTTCTATTGATGTCTAAACAATAATTGTTCTCTATATTTCAGAGAATATGCATGCCAAAAATTATATTTGGATTCTCTGTATGTTAAAAATTATATTATTTCAAACTTTAGAAAATTTTTGAAATTCCAGAAATTTTACCTAAAATTAAAACTTTAAAAATTTATAAGAAAATGAAATAATCATGTATTAGATCTTGACTTAATATGAAAAGATTTAAATCAAACTAAAAGAAATTTTATATGCATATTTTGATTTCATTAATAAAATCAAGTTAAAAGAAAAATTTTAAATTAAAAGAAATATATACCTTAATGAATCTTATCTTTGAAAGGATGAAGAAGAAGAAAATTTTAGTCTTTTGCAAGCTTCAATTATTCACCTTTGATCCTTTAGAAACTTTAGAGGATAAAGAAGAATTTATAAAGATGAAGAAGAAGAAGATTTGAGATTATGGGAGAGGGGATTAGGAGATGCTTTTTTTTGAAAAAGAGGATGAGAGGAGATAAGCAGAATTTTAATGGCTTTAGAAAAACTTTTAAATGATGAAATTATCTCTCCTCAACAAGCCATTTAAATTATTAAAATGAATTAAATAGAGTACGATTAAATTAAAAGATTCAAATTTGCTCAAAATAGGTGGATGGTTTAGATTAAGAGGTGATATTTATCTTTATTTAGAATAAATTTCTCTCCAAATAAGATATGAATATTCCTAAGGGGTATATTTGTAAATATTAATTTGAAGAAAAGATAAAAATTATAAATTAGATCAATTTAAATAAATAAATAAAATGAAAATTTAAATTTTTACAAATTCAAAAATCAAAATTTAACAAAAAAATTAAATTTTAAGGTATCAAATGAAAGGGCTTATCGATACAATTCCAACGATACCAAAAACGTCAAATTTGGACGAACGGTTAAGCGACAAATAGCACCTGAAATTTACAAAAAAAAAAAAATCGACTACTTTTCAAAATAGTTTTAAAATTATGAAAATTTTCTATTTAGCTTATTTCGAGATTATGAATCCAAGAAATGTTGAAATTTTTCAATTCTGAAACATAAATATTTTTAAATAATTATTTTAATTTAAATTCTTATTAAAATAATTATGAAAACTCTTGATGTAAAATAATTTTTCAAAATTTGTCATATATTCTCTAAATTCATTTTTAATATTATTATAATCATAATATGAAATAATAATAAGTATATAATTCAAACTATAATTAATAATTAAACTTAATTAATTATATTTGAAATAAATGTATATTACAATCTCCCCAACTTAAATGGATGTCGCCCCGACATCAAATTTTATTTTCAAACTCAAATTTAATATTACATTGCTTTAATCAAATAATTGAGGATATGACTTATTTATACTAGATTATTCTTTCCATGTTGCTTCTTCTTTTCAACAATTCTTCCAACGGATTTTTACCATAGAAATGGTTTTACTTCAAAGTTTTCGAATGTCTCGATCTAAAATATCTTCTTATTTAACTATGAAGCAAAGATTTGGTTAACGATTGATTTCTTCCACTTCAATTCTCATGGTTGGTTCTGACAAGCACCTTCTCAAAGACGAAATATGAAAATGTCATGCATCAAACTCATGTAATGGGAGTTTAAGTTGATAAGCGACTTATTCGATTTGTTTTATTATTTCAAATGGACCAATATATCTCGAGCTTAACTTTCCAGTAACTCCAAATCTTGAAATACATCGATACGGGCTGACTTTAAGATAAATATAATCTCCTACGGAGAATTCAACATATCAATGTTTTGAGTCATACTATTGCTTCTGTCTATCTTGAGCTATCTTTATTCGATGCTGAATAAATTTTATTTTTTAGTAGCTTGCAAAATTAAGTCTGATACCATTAATTTATTTGCTCCAACTTCATTCCAAAATAAAGGTGTAATACATTTCCTTCCATATAATACTTTATAAGGAGCCATTCCAATACTGCTTGATAACTATAATTATAGGTAAATTATATTAATGGAAGATGATCATCCCAGTTTCCTCCAAAATATAAAATACATAAACACTGAAGATCTTCTAAAATTTGATTCACTTTCTGTTTGCCCATCTATTTGAGGATGAAAAACTGTACTCAAGTATAATTAAGAACCTAAATCATATTGTACCATTTTCTAAAATAAAGAAGTAAAAAAACTATCACTATCAGATATGATAGTCTTAGGAATGCCATGTAATCTCACTATTTTCTTAAAATATAATTTAGCCAAGTTCTCTACTGAATCAATTTGTCTAATTGGTAGAAAGTGAGCAGATTTAGTAAGCCTGTCCATAATTACCCAAATTGAATCATTACTTGATTTTGAACGGGAAAAACCTGTTATAAAATCCATTGAGATGTTTTCCCATTTCCATTTAAGAATTGATAGAGGTTGTAATAATCCATTAGGTCTTTGATATTTCGCCTTTACTAAACTACATGCTTCACATTTTGATACGAACTTTGCTATATCTCTTTTCATTCATGCCCACCATAAGTGTATTTTAAAATTTTGATACATTTTATTATTTCCTAGATGAATTGAATATTTGAAATAATAAGCTTATTTGAGTACTTTTGATCTTAACTTAAAATTATTAAGTCCCAAATTCTAGATCCACACCAAATGTTTCCAATTAAGTCTAATTCTAATTCTAAATATTTTTCTTCTTGAATAGATGCAACTAGCTACTCATATTCTTTATTAATCTTCTGAGTTTCTTTAATCTCATCGAGTAGTAACTGCTCCACACTCAATTGAAATAATACTATATTTGTTAGTAGAATCACTTATAATTGGAGTTTTTCCATTTTTGGGAGTAAAACTGGATTAGAAGTTAGCATATACAATTTAGAGGTTACTTTACGACTTAAAGCATCTACTATAATATTTACTTTTCATGGATGATACTTTGACTTTACTCAATAAGATTTGCCTAAATCTTAATCCATGAGATTGGGTTTTAAACTTAGTCCTTTATAACCACCTTTGGATTAAGTGATTAAACCTTAATATTTGGAGTTTAATCCTTAATCATTCCATCTTAATTTAAGCTTAATCAAGATGGGCTTAAGATGCTTAAATCATCAAAGTAGGTTGATTAATTTACTTATTTAACCTATATAGTCAACATTGATTTAATAAGGTTAGAACCTGATCAGTTCTAATTATTTTTAATTTATAAGGTCGTGTTTCTAAGTCATATGACTTAGAATAATTAGAATAGATAAATTAGACAACAAAGGATATCACTTGTATTTTAGTTGAGTATCTTTCTTACTTTGAATATTGATGCTTTACTTACCTTGTATTTGAGCTTTATATATTGGACATATGTTGTAGACATAGGATATTTGATGAATATCTCATGTTAACTTTGAATTTGCATAAACATCATTTGTATTTTTATCAGTGCTTTCAGTTTTCTTAATTTTAGTTTAGTAAAGTGTGATCTAATTAGTCTGCCTCTCGTTTCCCTCTATTCTATTCCACTTCATAGCTGTTGGCCCGATTACAATATGGCAGTACTAGTTTTAAATACAATTCTACTCAGTATTTTTGCCTCTTTGTTCCTTCTATTTTGTTTCATTTTGTGGCTGTTAGCCCGATTCTGATATGACAATAAGTGAGTTTGTATCTTTTTCAGTTCAGGTGGCTTGTTTGGCCATAGCAGTTTTTAGTTTTATTATTACTGTTTTCAGTTTGCTTTTACTATATTTCAGCACTTGGATATTTACTATTTACTTAGTTACTAGCTTACTTATATTTTAGGATACTAGTCTTGCTCGCTTGATTTTATATATATATATATATATGCTGTTAGTATTGGTTTCAATTATTTAAATGTTTTATATGCTCTTTACTTTATGTTAATTAGCATAAGTTTTTATTGATCATAAGCATATTTAGGATGAGTTTTCTATTCAGTTATTAGTATTTATTCTTTAATTTATGCCTAACCTTATTGCAGCTATACTTGGAGGTATGTGCTTACTTCCTCTCTTGATAAGTTATAAACTTATTGCTTATAGCTTCCTGTCTTTTTCATTTGCTTTCCTACTCCTATATTGTTGCTTAGATGTTAAGTGTTAATTATGATATCTAATGAACTGAATAAATTTATCAGCCTAAAATATACTTAGACATTTTGTATAATAAATTTTTTTTTGTTAGCTAGGGCCCAATTATTATGAAATTCGATAATGATAGATTCTGAGCTATTTGAGGTTGTAGAGCCGTTTGAGGATCTGCATCAGGAGGAGGAGCGTGCTGCTGAAGATCCTTAGATCCTTAGTTCTTACTTCTTTTGCTTGTGAGGATGAGCATTTATTTAATTTTCTGCTTAACTCTTAAAATATGTTGTAATAATACAGATTTATTTTGTATTTTCTTTTATTGCACTTTATTATAAGTTGAATATTTTTAATTCTATATTGTGATGGAATGGATGTTCATATTTTGCTTCCACACTATGAATGTAATTATTGTATTTATTATTTAGTAAAATATTCTTATAAATGATAATTTCCTTAATTATATTGGACTAAAATATTTGTCTAATTATCTATAAGTGAGGGACTTGTCATTTGGTGATCACTTCACCGTAATCTTGTTAACTTAAGAGTTAACAGAACCACGGTGGGGCTGGGGTGCCACATGCCTCATATCGAAGAACATTTTGATAGGTGTGGCTTCAAACAAACTAAGTGTTAAATCTAGTTTTTTTGGAAATATACTAAATATGTGTATACAACCTTTCCAACTGATAATTTTAAGTAAAATCTAAAGTAAAAAAAAATTAATCAGAATTAAAATTAGGAGTTAAAATCTATTTAAATGGATTCTACACAATGGAAATATTTGATTCATTATCTGATTTTACATCATTTTTTGGATTTTTAGATTTTAAGCATGTAGTGCAGAGACATGAGCATGAACATGAGCATAATGTATGAGTATCAATGATGATTTATAGATTATAGAAAGTTGCATATATCAATCAAGGAATTTGCAGGATGATTATTACTAGATTCCTAACTGAATATATGTAGGCATAGGACCGTACGATATATACTTGTTCAATGATACTTTGGTTGTATATCAGTTGCATTTCATATTGTGGCATATACAGATGCATGATTTTAGTGACATACAGCATAGTCTTACATATTAATTACTCAGTTTCATTCATTTTTAGTATTCAGTATACAGTCAGCTTTATTTTACTTCAGTTTTATACAGTTTCAAAATTTCAGTTATTTTTACAATTTTCCTGCAGCTTGGTTTACATTATTTGAATATTAAATAAATAATTATAACTATTAGATTAGTTTTGATGATACTTTTGGGATCTGGTAATTTGCTAGATTCCGAGTAGTTTGTTGAGTCAGATCAAGAGAATGTGTAGGAGGTTTAGTTGGAGTTTGTGGAGCCTTAGCGGATCTCTCCACCGGCTTTATCGCTTTTGATTAGTTATTTTAATTCAGTGCTTAGACTTTATTTCAGTATCATTTCAGTAAACTATTTGTATTAATTCAGGATGTAGTTACTTTTTTATTTTGAGATGAATATTTTTATTCTATTTTTGTGATGAATATTTCTGGATGTATGCTTAGCTTTTGCACTCTATTTATATATTACTTATACTTAGTATTGTGATGTGATCAGCATACTGAAAATGCTGATATCTTATACATATGTTTGATTCTTCATTTCGTATGTAAATCCAATGTATACATTTGTCTAGTACTTGAGATAATGATACTACTCTTATCTTAAGTTTTAGCTCTCGACCCTTCTCTTTGGGGTATGAGTTAGCAATCCTTTGTATGGGTTTATTTTTAGCTTATTCGGGGAGATGGGTAATGCCTTCCCGAGTGGCGCACCGCTCCGCCGCCGACTGTTTTGTTATTATATACTTCAATTGCGCACAGCGACAGGCGGGGCGTTACATCCCCGCTCCCTCATATCGACCATAGGCCAATTAGGGAAACCCTAATTGCCTAATTATCGTGCCTCTAGACCATGGCACAACCAACTAAGGTCGCTACACCTTCATTATGACTAGACATACCGATAGAGACCCAAAGCCCCAAGTGAGGTGGTTGGGTTCGCCTGGACTTTACTCACCCGAGAGCTTTTGCTACGGAGCTACTGTGGGGAGTCAATTCTCCCCACAGAGGGTATGATTTGCCCTGAGTTTGGTCCCTACTCCTTCAGGGAGGTGAGATGGATTGAACCCCTAAGGTGGCTGGGTCTTGGGTGGCCTAGATTGTTGGGTCCTTACTAGGACCTAACTTCTTTTATATGGGATTAGGCTGATCGATTAAAATCGATTGATCAGAGCCAGCTTAAACTATAATTACATTAGCATTAGGTTCGATATTATAATACTATGCATTACAAATCAACCGAGGGGAGCTTGAGCCTCATTGGCTTAGAGCTTACAAAGGGAGATACCCGGTTTGACGGCTTAGCTCAATTCAACCTTCATAGGGGATGCTAGGAGCTACTGAGCTTGCCAAGGAGACTAGGGGTCTTAAACACCAGGACCAGCCCACTATGTAACAGCCCAAACTCTTAAGTACCAAGGTATTGTTCGCTTTGACCTGAAATGCCTCATAATTTTGCCCTCAGAAGATAACTTCCCAGCAGGTCACCCATCTTAGGAGTGCTCCCACATGAGCATACTTAACTTTAGAGTTCTTATCAGTAACTCCACCGTTATCTGAAAAGGCGCATTGATGTTTAAGAGTTTCACTTATTACTACTTAAGTGAGTCTTTACAATCTCCCAAACTTAAGTAACTAACATCATTATCAGCATCTACACACAGATCCAAGAACCATCCATTGGGTAAATAGGACTAGAGGTGACCCCTACAGGCTCAAGAGATACCCACAACTATGTAGCACCTTAACCATCATGGATTCAAGAGGTCGCTCACATGAAGTGGTACTTTGCCCTGTATGATAACATCGCTCCTATTTGACACCATATGGCCTGCTCTAATACCATTTATAATAGCCCAAACTCTTAAGTACCAAGGTATTATCCGCTTTGACCTAAAAAGCCTCACGGTTTTGCCCTCATAAGATAACTTTCCAGCAGGTCACCCATCCAGGGAGTGTTCCCATATGAGCACGTTTAACTTTGAACTTCTTATTAGGAACTCCACCGTTATCTGAAAAGGTGCATTGATGTTTAAGAGTTTTACTTATTACTACTTCAGTGGATCTTTATACATTATCAGTAGTTCACTAGCTAGTGATTGCCTGGGAGCAGCTCGATAGACCAGCAATTAAGGAATTAGGGGAGGACTCCAACTGAGTAGCAAGGGATTCAAGGATGAGGTCATGAGGCTATTTATAGCCTCAAGGGGAAACCAGGGTGCAGTGGAGTGGACTGGGATGACCCGGGAGCTCGGGCCATGGCCGAGCTCCCAATTTTTACTATGGGAGCTAATCGGGCCATGGGGCCCGATAGGATTGATATAGTGTTAACGGAAGATCCCCAACAGCTTGCTGAGGTAGAGGCACAAGTGGGGGACAAACCAGGGTGTCAGGGGTACATAGGATACTCTATGTCGAGAGTGAGCATAACAGGGATGAAGATCCATAGTGCAGGTGCACTGTGGACCGTCTGATCTATCGATCAGATCCGCGGATGGCCCTGATGATCCAGATCCTAACGGTCGGATTCGGAGTGATCCATGCTGTGGGATCCGAAGGGTAGATCCAACGACGGATCCGCGATCCCATGGAATTAAATCCTAGCCATAGGATCTCAAGGTGCGACGGTGCGATGAGCGGGGGCTCTGCTATCACGTGACTCGGGCTCTACAGCGGATCGCCCGCGGTCCGCACAGCGGATCCCAGCAATTAATTTAGTTGGAGGGCAGATTTGTAAAATTAAATTATTAGGATCCCTTATGTACAATTATTTCAATTTAATTTAAATTGAATTATGGTCCAAATGACCTCCAAATATTACCAAACTTTCACTCATAACTAATTTGGAGGTAAGGAATTCAAAAATGCAATCATATTTTAATTTTGAGATTAAACTATTTTAAGTATAAATTAGGGAATCTAGATTAATCAAATGACTAATTTGACTTAGAAGTTCAATTAATCTTAAACTTTCAGGATTAGCTTAAGTTGGCATTCTAATTGTAATGGAACTAGAATTAATGCTTGATTAAATTGAGATTAAGCAAGATAACAACCTAGATTTGTTACACACTTGAACTTAAAGGCTAACCTAAGTAATTAAAGTGCAACCTACTTAGGATTGTATGAGTAGCCATAACATGCTAAGTATAGAACATACATATTAATCTAAGTAGTTAAATGCAACCATCTTAGTGTAGTGTAGTATAATCATTCTTCTCATATTATTTTTATAGATATCACATGGCTTTTAATTTGCTTTGAATATCCTTGAATACTACAACGCATTGAGATTAAATCTTTGAAAATATTCATAAATACGTTGTGCATAAATTAAACTTATAACATTTATATAAGGGTTTCAAATGATGGACTATTATGCTAGGGCAAGTTATGGAGTAATAAAGAGACCACACATATACTTAAGGGGGGATGTGCATGTTATAGAAAACCTCACTTTACTTAGTTAAGCAGATTTGCTTGACTCCTCATTTATTTTGTAACTTTGCCTGTAAAATAAAACTCATAAATCAAGATAAATAACTTAAATTTATAGTCCTTTATGACTTTTCTTACATTTCTCACTATCTTCTTGATTGTAAATCATAGTTTTTTGATTATGCTTACTCAATCATTTATAACTGTGTTTACTGTATACTCAGTCTTTGAGACTGAGAATTTCCTTATTTGCATATTTTATAAGTTCACCTATATTTATAGTTCTTTTACTTACTTGCATTGGATGTTGTCATTACTTACATTTATGCTTATACTGCTTTCTCTTATGTTACTTAGCATATTCTCATTTGTAAATATTTCTTGCTATTTTTTTTGCTCACCCGTTAGTATAGCTATGCCTACTTTTTCTTACTTATATATTTGATGCAGGTTGTTACTAACTTTCCCCTTTTTACTAGTTTTACCTTTTTGATTATTGTTTACAGTCATTTACCTTACTTTACATTGCTTCCCTTTTTACTACCTTGTGCTCCGCTTAAATAACAATTGTAAATGGCTAATGTGATATTCACTTAACTTAAAATAGATTAGTTGCCATAAAATGTACTTAGACTTCTTAAGTTTAACCACTTATTTTTACTTTTATTGGTTGTTCCATACTGTATTAAATATCAAATACGATAGATTAGAAGCTTAGAGTGGATCTTGAATATGAGGTAGATCAGATCTAGTAGCTGCTGATTAAGGACCTTTACTTTCCACTGTGTTTCTTTTACTTTAAGCATCCCGTGAGGACGAGTGTTATTACATCTAATATTATATAACTTTAATTATATATAGATGTTTTAATTTATTGCTTTGTGTTGTGCTTTCACTTTCTTCTCTAAATGGCTGTAATGGATTGCATTTACTTAATATTATGCATCTAATTTTTCACTTTAGAGATCCTTGGCTCCTTATAGTACTTAATAGTGGGCTAAGACTCACTAACCTAATATTAAGTACTACAATAATACCCAATATTTGCTTGGGTTCCTAATTTAATAAATAGGGTTATTACAAAAGTGGAGCAGAAGTATGCAATTAAATCAGCATATATAAATGTAATTCATGATATCTGGGATACCTATTTTATGCTTGTGTTGATCTCTCACTAATTTGTGTGTATAAAATTATTGTTATAATGGTGATAATAAAATTTGCATTTATTTAATAATAATATTATTAATATAATGATTATTTTTCTTATTTTCATTCTCTCTTTATTGTTAGTAAAATAATAAAAGAATGGAATATTATTATTACTATTATTATCAATAACAATAATAATAATGATTATAATATATCCTTAATAATTTGATAATTTTATTTTTGTGAGAATTTTTAAAAATAATTATAAAGATTATAATAGTGTTATTATTATTATTGAACTTAAAGAAATATTTAAGAATAATAATAATAAAGAACCATTATTATTATTTATTATTAAGAGAGATCATAATAATATGATTGTAATAATAAGGAAGATAATAATAATAACAAAAATAAAATTTCCTCATTATTATTATTATAATTCATTGGAGAGAGAATATAATGATATGATAATAATAATAGTGTTGTCAATATCATTATTAATATGGAGAAATATTAAAAGAATGATAATAGGAAATATGATAATTAAGAAAATAATATTAATACTATTATTATTACTATTATTTGAATATTATAATAATGATAATGAAGATAAGAATATTAATGATAATAATAATAATAATAATAATACTAATAATAATAATAATATTGTTATTATTATTATTATTTAGTAAAGAGGAAAAATGATAACAATAAGGAATATTATTATTATTTTAAAATAATGATAATAAAATTAATAATGAATTGATAATTATCATTACTACTAAAATTATTATTAAGAATATAATGAGGATGTAGAAGATAATAGTTATAATGATAATAATAGTGATATTTATTATTATTATTATTATTATTAAAATCTTTAGAGAGAAAATATTATAATAATAATGATTAAGATTATAAAGAATCATAACAATAATAATAATAAGATTTTATTATTATTATCATTACCAATAATAATTATAATAATACAAAATTACTGTTATTTTGATTAAATAATATATAATAATAATAATGGTAAAAATAATAGTGATTTTATTACTATTATTATGATCGGTAGAGAGAAAATAATAAAGGTGATAATTATAATGAATATTTTGATAATTATTATTATTATTATTATTATTGTTAATAATGATGAAAATGATAATGAAAATAATAATAATAGTGATATTATTAATAATTATTATAATTATGTGATAATAATGAGTATGATAATAAAAGAAATATGATATTAGTGATGATGAGGATAATAATAATAATAATATTATTATTATTATTATTATTACTATTATTATTATTATGATTATTAGAGAGATAATATTACTATGATAATAATAATAAGAAATTATAATATTATAATATTAATAATAATATTTGATAATAATAAAAATAGTATTATTATTATTATTATTATTATGAATATGGTGATGAATATGATAATAATAATAATAATAATAATAATAGTGCTAATATTATTATGATAATGACAATATTACATAATCATTATTATTATCATTTATGATAATAAAAAAATTTGTATTAATAACAATGATAATAATAATAACAAAAATATGTTATTCTATTATTATTATTATTATTGTAATAAAAATATGCAAAGAATAAAAAAAATAATATTAGTAGTTGAAAAGAAAATTAATAATTAGTGGTTAGTCAAATTAAGAGTAAGAAATTAGTTGTTAATTCTTATAAAAATTATTATTACTATTGTTATTATTAAATTGTCCTCACAAAATTTTCTTGGTTTTGTTTTTCTTCTTCTTCTTCTTCTTCTACTTCTTCTTGAAGGAGGTTTGCAACAACGGTTGGCTGAGAAGGGTAAGGGTCGGAGGTTGGTCGAAGGACTAGGAGGGGGAGGAGATATGGGTGAGGAGAGAGTGGGGGTTGTGCACTTCTTATAGGGAAAGAGAAGAGGGGCGGTTGGGAAGGCAAGTGTAACGACCCCAATATCGGATCATGAACTCAATCCAATATTAGGTGTTACTGTAGTACTTAATACTGGATTAGTGAATCTTAACCCACTATTTAGTTCTACGGGGAGCCAAGGGTCTCTAAAGAGAAAAACTAGATGCATAAATATTAAGTAAATATAAAACATTCTAGCTATCCAGAAAAGAAAGTAAAAAACAGCACATAGCAGTAAAGTAAAATATCTAGAGTTAATTAAGTTGATACAAACTTTTAGACGTAATGTCACTCGTCCTCAAAGGATGCATAAAGTAAAGAAAAAACAACGGAAAGTAAAAGTCTTCAAAACTACAACTACTGGATCTGATATGCCTCAGGTACAAGATCTACACCAAGCTCTTGATCTACCATATTATTTTTTAATATAGTAAGACATGATAAATCTAAAATTTTTAGTAAAATAAGTTATTAAAAATAAACATTTTTCTATTAGAATTGTATGCTTTGATGTGCTTTCACTATTTTTATGATAAAAGAGGAGTTCAATTGAATGTGGGTTGAAATACAATTCTGGGCCCCGACCGCTTTAGCGGCACAAGATAGAGAGCTCCACGCTATCGCGCGCTGTGGCGGTCTCAAGATAGAGATACTGGCCCTACAGTGTGTCAAAGTGGACCAAGACAGAGAGTTTCGCGCTATCGCGCACCTTAGCGATCTAATACAGAGAAACTGGCGCTACCGCGTGCCATAGCAGACAAAGACAGAGAGCTCCATGGTATCGCGTGCTGTAGAGGTCTCAAGGCAGAGACATGGAGCTACCGCACACCATAGCGGAACCAAACAGAGTCTTGGGTGCTACCGCGCGCCACAGTGGAAGCAACTGTGGCCCAGACTTAGCAAAAATTCGAAAGCATCCCGCTGTCGCGTGCCGTAGCGGTCTCAAGACAAAGACTTTGGCGCTACCGCGCGCCGCACCGCTACAGAACTTAAATCTTACACGATGCAGTGCGTTGTAGCAGTCCCAAAACAGAGAACAAGGAATCGCCACCATAAATTTCCTCTAATAAATTTGAAGTTGACATACTTTGAGTGGATCAAGCTAAGCTATTTGAATAGTTACAGAAGGAGCTGCTGAATGTTAACCTTAATTCCAATTATCTTCTCATATCTCATTCTCTTTAGGAGGCTATCGTAAATCAGGTTTCTTGGGCAAAATGATGATTCAAAGCCCATTGGCTTACCTTGGGTGAAGATAATCTTAAATTTTTCTATGTACAAATGAGTTTCAGAAGGAATCATCATTGGAGAGCAATTGAAAACAATGACAACTTCATTGGGATGGAGGCTGTCTCTTTATTTTCTTCTCTTTTAAATTTAAGGGTTGGATAGAGTATTTACAACTCTCTTATTTGGACTTTAATTAACAATTATTTTCATGCTACAATATGCAGGCCCTTTATGAATGTGAGCATCAAGAAAGCTTTTTTCGACATTCGAGATAATGTTGGAATTTCGACCAAAACTTTTTTTTCACTGTGGATTCTCAGATCCAATGTTGGAATTTAGCCAATTTTGTGTATTTCTGCAAATATTGCTGGAGGTTTTTCTTTTGTAGATTGTTTTGGTTTGTGGTTTTCCGGCTCATCTAATTTTAGACAGCTCTTCTTTGGTTTTTTCACTTGTTCTATGCCGAATGGATCCAATCGGGATAGATTTCGCTGATTGGTGACCTTCTGCTTTTGTTGGCGCTTTGCACTCCTGATGCTCTTTTCTTTCGATTCTTTTGACAGTTTTGGAGACAATGATAGATAGTGATGTTTTTGTGGGCCACATCTGTCGGTTGACGACTCTCCACTTGATCTTGGTTTTGAACAAATACTAAGTTTAGATACTATAGGACTGTTGGTTCGAAGAGTCATGGGCTCTATGTCGACCTCAACTGAATTCTAACCTTTGATTTTGTGCTTGCAAATATTTGATGCTGAACCCTCACTTGTTAAAAAAAAAGAAAAAATTCGATATTTCTAATATTAAATCCTAAAAGTTGTTTGGGTGAAGGCTCTGTGACGTGCGAGGCGGGATGGGATGTTTACTTTTGCATGGTCTGTTGGAACAGACCGGTCTTTGATATCCAACCAGCTTTTCACTTTCCACACGAGAGCCTAAGAATAAAAGGTGAATATTAGGCCAACTGCCTTTTCAAAAATTTAAATGACTTGATGGATACTTCTTGTCACTGGAATGCTGCTAAAGTCTTTATGGTTGGCCTGCGAAGGTCAAAAGTAAGGGGCCTTTTTCTTTCTTAGAGTTGCTTTGTTGGATCGAGTTATCAATTATTTCCTCTACAATCACAATTGATTGTAACACGTAACAATAATTAACATCTTTTCTGTATATATTTTTGTGCAAATATAACATTTTCCGATCTTTAAAAGAGCACTGCTATCAATACACACTATCTGTGCAAGTAAATTTTTTTATTTCTTACTAAACAAAGCCGACGTTCTACCGTCGCTTGAAATGTTGAATGAGATGACGATTGGGTGTGAATGAAAGCATCCTCTAAGGCGTAGGAAGAATTATTTTTTTTTGAAGAAATTTAGGGAGGATTTCATGTATGACAGACTAAATTAAGATTATTCCAATATGGTATCAGAGCAGTCGCAAACCAGTTCCTTCATCAACGTCTTTTTCAACGTGCCCCGAGTGGATCGACAGCTTATCCTAACCATACATGACTAGAATATTTCAATTGCTTAACCTTGTGGCATTCCTTATTAATGAGGTTATCTGAAAATAATATGTTTTTATGAACTTCATTGCCTGGATTTTTTTAATATTGTAAGGTTGTTTTTTGGATTTTATTTACTTTCTATTAATTTTCATAAAACATAAACCTCGTCTTAACCGACCCCACTCCACTTCTATCTCCCTCCCTCTCCCATCCAAAATTTTTTGTTGGCCAGCCTCATCGGCATATCCAATGATCGTTCCTGCATGTTCTGAAATACCGCGTGTCCCGACTCGAATACTGCAACATAATTATGTCACCAGGAAGCAATGAGAGTGAAATACGATTGGAGTAAACAAAAAACCACAAAAGCAAAAGCAAAAAACACAACTTTACTTGGGAAAACCTTAAAATTAGAGAAAAATCACGAAGTCACATCAACGAAAAATTCATTATGAATCAGGAAGAAGAGATACAAGCTTTTTACATGTTGCCTTACACTCATATAAAAGCTGCAGTTACACTCGTTGCACCACTGCATGCCATATTACCGACACCCCGTACCTGTCACAATGAATGTTTTGCTAGGCCAAGCTACCAGGTCTCCGTAGCTTGGATCGGCTTCCAAAATCTTTCACAACATCCATACAACTATTGTGCAACTGCCTCGACTTTCCAACCAACCCGCTCTGCGCCTTCTCTGAATTCCCTGCAGCATTGGTAGCCGCCTCTGTAGCTCTAGCACTTGGCTATACATGCAGCTCCACTTACTTGCATTCCCACTTGACACACAAGCAGTCATCGTGCAACTACCGTCAACTTCCAGCCAACTTGCTCTGCGACACTTCCGGCTATCTTAGGGCGGTATAGTGTGATGCCCTGTCACGTTGTCGCCGGATTACAACATGTACTAATCTGATGGTCACGAGGCGGGGTATCACATGTGGTATCAGAGCGTACCATATGTTCCTATCTGCCTCTCTACAAGTACAATCTAAATTATTAAGAGTATAAATTTGAGACATCCATACTCCATTACAGTCTTGCTTTCTCAGAATAGAAACCAGAAGGAAAACATCTAGGGAAGAAGCCCTATGATTAACTTAATAAAAATTTGAGCAAATAAAAACTTATAAATTTGAACTCAACTATAAAATGAGAAGTCTAAGTAACATGAAAATATTTAATGACAATTAGACTTATGAAATTCGATTGTATAGTTAAATGACGAACTACATGTCAAGAGTCGTTCAATACACTTTGATCTTCAGCTATGTATGGGAAGAAGATTATCAGCACGGGCAGGAGCATGGCAGAAGCATCTGTGGAGTATCTCCACAAGGAGTTTTAGTATTGGACAAGATGCTAAGATACCCAGTCTTTCGAGGATTTTATTTTAACGCCTTAGCCAGGGAATGGCTGAAGCGAGTAACCATGGCATTCAATGAAACCTTATGTCCCAATGATCCGTCTACAAATTATAATCCCTCTCTTGCATGATGGAGCAGAAAAATTGGTGGGATACTACAAGCTGGAGACTTGCAAGGAAGTGAGGAAGAGAGCGTTGCTCAGTTACCTATGACGACTTTTGCATCTCCTTTGATGTGGAATACTTTGGATGATTTTAATCATTCATTGGGTGGTTATATATAGTAGTTCCTTTCATCTCTATGATTTTATCGTGTGCCACAGCGGGCATTCACGCTATCGTGTGCCGCAGCAGGTACAAACTCGAGAGCTCAACGCTACTGCGTGCCGCATCGGGCATTCACTTAGCAAGATTTTAAAGCAAAATTGTTGCAGCGCGCCATAACGCTCGACGTGATTTCAGCCAGGAATGAACATTAAAAGCAGTATATGGAAGGCCAAAATTCTTAAATCTTTTTCCTTTCCATAGCAGCCATTAACTCAAAATTTAATTTATTCTCCTCCTTTCCAAGAGAACAAAGGAATATTCAGTTTAATTCATTAAATTCTTGAGGAGATGAAATGTTGGCTGAAATAAAGCAAGACTCTTTGCTCAACATCTATAAAAGTTGAGAAAAAATACTATGGAAGGGTTGTTCCCCTCTTTGACAATCCCTATTCAAAAATTCTGAAGCCACATAAGGAGAGAAAGAAGAAACCTACCCAAGAAAGGAGAAGGTGACCATCCAAAGGAAACAGAAAGAACATTCGAGGAGCAGAAAGGAAGGCGAGTTAGAAAGCAAGGCAAAAATCAGGAGAACGCAAAAATGATGTTCCTAGTATTTTTTCTTTTCCTTTATCTCATTTTTATTTTTTTACTGTAGAACCATGCAAAGGTTCATTTTCTTATATTTTATTTTCTGTATTTTAATTGTGATGGAAGGCTAAACCCTCCTTGGGGAGGATTGGGCTATGTCATGTAATCATTATAGGATGAAATGGTATTTATACTAAAATTCTCAATGAATAAAATCTTTATTATTTTTGGTTTATACATGAATCTTATTTAAATGCATATCATGTGAATGAATGTTTTATTCAAATTAAATGGTTATTAACGAAGAAAATATCAAGCCAACTAATCATATTAAGTTTAAGGAAATGCACATAAAGGTCTTCGCCGCGATTACATATTCACTGTGCGAGGATTCTTGGTGTAAACACTTTAAGATTTATATGATGAGTTGAACTTGGTAACTTAACTCTCTTAGAGCTCCATAGCTCGCTAATTGGCAGTGACAAGCTCTTGAACCTAATAGCACTTTTCTTTGAGCTCAGTCGAGAGATTGATGCATGTGAGCCAAGGGTCACCAATTATGCTACGTAGCTCATCATAAATTAAAGGAAGAAGAGGAAAAATTATTTGCTTGTGGATGACTGTGACATAATCTACGTAGCCCAATAATTCAATTCCTTAGCTAAATTGCGAGGGAAGCATGTGATGCAAATTGAGTAGAATCAGGTTTGTGTGATCGCTGAAATTAAAATTATGAATTTGATAACTTAGACGTAAGAAGTCGGATTTAACTCATATCAATCACATAAGGGTCTATGTGCCGAGATTGAATCTTCTTGAGTTCATCTTGTGCACTAGGCATGAAATAGTTGAAATTAGAGGACCAATATAAGGAATGCTATTTTCATTTGATTATAATATGCATGTGAACAAGTCTCATTAAAAGTTGATAAAATACAAAAACTTATACAAATTCTGTAACAAATTTTATGATAAAACCCAACTCTCCATTCTTCTCAAATTATAATTTCGAATTAAGATCTTTGCATTGTTAATTAGGAGCCAACAAAAATTATAAGATATCATTGGTCTAAATATTATTAAAAGTAAATATACCTTAGTAACAAAACACTCCGTTCCATGTGGACGATAAATCTCAGAGCTTACATTTCATTATTACTTCGGACCGCGTACACTTGCGTGCGAGCACAGACGTGAACAAAAGTTTGTCAAATCCCGAGCACTTGAAGCACCCTTGAAGGCCTTAGCTTTATTTTTCTGCATTTATGTGAGGACGAGGGACATTTATTATAGTTTATATAAATGGGCTTACTTTCTGTGATGATTGTACTCTATTTTTTATTATATATATATATTTATATTGCTGCCGAGAAAAAGCCGGCCGTAGGCAATTATATATATATATATATATATTGAATGATAGGTACTTATGCAATGGGTGTTGATTTTCTTTCTTTCCATAGATTCTTGACCAAAAGCAGTGCTTAATAGTGGGTTAACATATACTAATCAATTATTAAGTACTACCGTAATACTTGCTATTGAATTAGAATGCCTAATCTAATATGGGGCTTTACAAAAAGGGTCACAAAATAGACTTCATAATTCTTAATAATAATCTTATAGTAAAAAATAAATAGATCACTATTTAATCCTCTAGTGTTGTAACATAACAAATGGTAACTTTCCAAGGTAAAAAAAGAACATTCATTTCCTTGTTGGGCCTTTGCTGCCTTGTCAAATAACCTTGTTCCAATTACAAGATGAAGAATTCTCCAAAATTGAGGGAGTAGTTAGATCATTTCTAGATGGAGAGGGAATAATATTAAGATTCAGCTCTCCTTCTTCCCTTGAATTTAGCCTCACCACCAGGTATTTAGTTGAACATAATATAAATGATCAGAACATTGGCTGAAATTGGAACCAGTGTTGTAGTCAATGCGGGGATGCTGGGGTGAGAAGCAATAGCAGTGACAGTAGTCAGAAGAGCATGTAAATAAGCAGAATGCTGGGAACTATGCTATGAATTAGCACACAAGTATTCTCTAGCAAACAAGCACACCACAAACATGCAAGAATACTACAACAAATAAAACTCAAAGATTCTCATAACAATATAAGATTTATATGGTTCAGTGTAAATACCTACATCCATTGAAAGGAAGGGATAAAATTTCATTATTTCAAAGAGAGATTATAGTTTTGGATCATAATACTTTCACAAGAGACATAATGAGATATTAGCCCTCTTCTTCTTCTAGAACACTTCAAAAAACTCTAACCCTCTCTCATATTTGAGATGGTGGCTAGAATAAATGACTTAAATAAACTGTAGACCTATTATTTACAATTTTATATGTCCCCCAAAATGGTTCCTATAAAACTAAGGGTGCCAGGGCGTGCCATGTTGCCTGCCTTGCGAGTGCTGGGCGCGCCATAGCGCATGCCTTATGAGCGCCAGGCGTTGGGGAACACCGTGGCACCTACCCTTTGAGCATTAGGCGCTAGGGTGCACTATGGCACATGTCTACACCAAAAAGTTCTCCTCAAATTTATTATTCTCCACCTTAGATCTCATATGGGTCATATGAGAGCTTATACCAAGTATGCTCTCCAGTATTGCAGCTGCACCATTTTGGTTGCATACGTATCCTCCTCCCAAAGAAATAAAGCTGCCCATAGTTCCAATGAAAGAAACTTTTAATGAAGTTTTACAATGTTCACTAAGGTTTTGCAATTTGTAAATTTCTGCACAGTCAACACCTTGGTAAGCATGTCCACCGAATTTTCCTTTGTATTAATCTTCTTCAATAGGAGTGGTGTCACACATCTTTGTGCTTTATGCCAGCGAGACAGACCGGGTTAGTAGCCAAAAATATAGCACTCTGGCTAGACAATGCAATACCACCTTCTCTTGTTACGCTCCCAAATCATTTAGAAGCCCTCTTGTCTATATGGCCTCTTTAAATACTTTTGTTACTACTATATATTTAGCTTTTATAGTAAATAGGGCAACCGTAGGCTGTAGCATAAATATTCACTCAACTGGACCTCATACTAACGTGAATACATAGCTAGTAGTTGATCGTCTCCTATTCATATATCCAAAATATTCGGAATCCACATAGACGACACATAAAATTTCCATTGATTATTGGGTTTTGAAAAAGTAAACCGAAACCAATTGAATTCCTTCAAATATCAAAATATAGCCATAACTGCTTGCCAATGAGACTTCCCTCGATTATGCACATATCGACTCACTAGTCCAATTCCATGTGCCATGTCTGGTCTCGTACACACCATGGCATACATTAGGCTCCCAACTGCACTCACATACAGCACTGAGTGCATCTCTACATTCTCAATATCTGTTTTTGGGCATAGCTCTGCATATAAGTGAAAATGTAATGCCATAGGAATACTTACCGACTTTGTAAAGTCGTTCACTTGAAACCTTTTTAGTACCTTCTCCAAATACCCATGTTGGGTAAGCTAAGGATTTCCTACTTTCTTATCCCTGCAGATCTCATCCCATGGATCTTCTGCATAAACTGATCGAATTTCTTAAACCACTATCGCATTGACTGCTTTAGGCCATACAAAGACTTGTTCAATTTACACATCAAGTCTTCCTTGCTTATCTTCTTAAACCATGGGGGTTATGAAATATAGATCACCTTTTCCAGTTCTCCAGGTAAGAGCATAGTTTTGACATTGAGCTATTCTAATAATAAATCAAATTATGCCACCAAAGTTAGAAGTTGTGGGGCCCTGTACTTTCCCGCAGGCGACGCTAATACTGATATTAGCATAATCGCGGGGAGTACGGTGCTCCACCTGTGGCAAATCCCCAACTTAAGTAAATTCAGGTAGGACCCAACCTGCCTTAAGCCAAAGACTTGTCACCTGGAACTGATAAACATACATCAATACAAATCAAAGTGGTGGAAGCAAGAAATAGTACAATATAATATCCACATCACAATATAGTATAAGGGAGTAAAAGAAATAATAACTCAGATTAAATACAGAAAAGTAAATACATCCAGAGTTTAATTATTACAAACTGAATTAAATAAAAGTAAAAATCTCTCAAAACATCACAGTAAGAAGTAAATCTAACTAAACAGCAGTAGGAGGATCCTCCTCCTGTATCGACTCCTCTCCTGCAGTACTTATTGCTTACGAACAACTCCAAATCTGACATTTATCAGTATCACAAATTCCAAGGCCCCAGCTAATAAAAAAAAATGTTACAGTTAGACAAATTATCTAAGTACATTTTAAGTTATTTGAGTGAACTGAATATTTAAGATATCACATTTAACTATTTTTAAACATGCAAGCAACATAGGGTGCATCAAGCTATAAGAAGAGGGATAGCTATAAACTATTTACTTATAACTAATCAACAAGTATATAAAGTAACATACAAAGCAGCAACTAAACAAGGTGAGGCTAAAAGCGAAAGCAACTACTACTTATTGAAATAAATCTAATCCTAACATGCTTATGATCACATGGATACATGCTGAGTATATAAAGAACGGAAGTGCTAAAATAACATACAATTCTAACATCCTAAATATGCCAATATTTAATACTAATAAATAAGAGTATTTATACAAACATGCAGATTAATATATAAAAGGCCACTGAGGTATGTGGCAAAACTAAGCTAAGTACATGAATAAGCAAAATTAAAGCCATTGAGATATGTGGCAAAGCAAGTCAAGCACTAAAGTAAGGCCACTGAAGCATGTGGCAAAGCAAAACAAATATTGAAAACTAAACTGAAGTAGGAGTAAGCTTAGGACATAGTACTGCCATAACAGAAACAGGCCTTATAGAGCCTCTAAACTGAAAGTTCAACATGTGTCCATCCTAGCCATCCGCAGAGCTAGGTCCGAGTTGAACTTATAGAATGAGACATGTATCCATGCTAGACATTCGCAGAGCTAGGTTTGAGTCTATTCTATAATAAAACTAGAAATGAAGAGGCAGATTAAGCTAGGACATACTCTACTAACTGAAAGTACTGAAAGAACTGAATGAATGTTATGCTTTTTAAATACTAACTTAGGATGTATCTTCTATATCCTAAGTTTACCTATTATGCTCAAGGAACGAGGCTCAATATTCAAGGTGTGCAAAGCAATCAAAGTCAAAGTAAACAAGAGACTCAATCTATACTTATGTGATATCTATTGTTGTCTAATTTATCTAACTAACTATTCTGAGAAGATACAAGTTTAGGATCTCCGATATCCAGCTATCGAGTATAATCCCAGATTTATGACCTTAATATTAACATTAGAACTTAGCAAGTTCTAATTCATAATCATATGGTGACTATAAAGATTCAAAGTAAATAAGTCAACGACTTAATTGTTATTATTTTTCTCTCTTAACCCAAATATTGATTAAGTAAATCAAGATTAAGGATTCTGGATCCAAACTTTACTTTGGTGTTCAAATCTTGAATCAAATGTAATATCCTAATAAGGATCTAGGGTTTACACTTAAAACTTAAATTAAAGATAAGGAATCTTATAAGCTGAAAGATTCAGAAACTAAGATCTTAATTGAAAGGTCACTCTATTGGTTTTAAGATAAAATAATTAATTAAGAATTAAGAATCTAAGATCTATATTCAATCTTTAGGATAATTATGTTATTCTATAGATTGAATCAATCCTACACTCATATGGAGGTTTCAAAAGGATTAAATAGTTAATCAAGTAAAAAATTCCAAATGAAGGGTAATTCAATTCAATAGAAGATCTAAATTCTAAAGTTTAAGATCTAAAATCTAAGATCTGAAATTCTGATCACTTAGATCTAAACTAATAAGTCTAAGTTTAGGGTTCTTTAAAGCTTTTGCTTATAATTTCATTGAGACTATAATTCATAAACAAGCTTTGGTAGGATAGTGTAATAATCTGAGTTATTACCATAGTTGATTAGGACTAACTCTAAGTCTTAAACACAATTATAAGTGCTAATTAGGTCAATTGGAGTCAAACTCTGAGACCTAGTCCAAATCAGGAGTCAAATGGATCGAACCCTAATTTCTGGAAATCCAGAAATCCAAAAAATTTGACCTATTTAAATTGACCTCCGATCGAAAAAACGGACACCGCCATTGCGTTCCTTGACCCAAAATTAGCTTGGGGGTGAAGTTTTCATGTCAATCGGAAGTCGTTGAAATTTTGACGAATATTTTAATAATAAAAATACCACGGAAATTGAGGTATCAAAATACTCGTCAGATCGAAAATCCAACTCCGCCATTGAATTCCTTGACCCCAAATTTGCTAGGAGAAACATGTTCAAAAATTTTTGGAAAACTTAAAAAAAAAAAAAAATATTTAATTAATTTCTTAACGGCCGCCGTTAAGTAATTAACGGATCCGTCATCTGTAGCTGACGGCGCCGTCTATCCAGACGGTGCCCTCTCATCCGTTGGATCGCGCCCGGATCCAACGGCTGCGGAGCCGTCGAGGACGACGGCTCCGTCCCGCGTGCCACGCGGCGTCCCGCCGCCCCGCCCGGCCAACCGGAGCCCTCCCCGGCCTCGGCGAGGTCGCCGGCGTGCCTATAAGGCCCCGGCTGATCGACAGGCTCCGGGTTAGCGAAACTGGAGCCCGATTTTCCCCACCCGAGCACGAGCCCCCGTCCACCGTCGATCCCGGTACCTCCCGATCTCCCCCTCCGTTCAACATTTCGCCGTCGCGTAGTATAGGAATTGTAGATCGGTACTAGGATCGACAATCAACCGGACCTGATCGACCTCGATCAGGTCCGGCTGACTCAGGCCGAGGCTTAAAACCTCGGGCTTGATTTTTGCGCATCCGCCGAAACCCTAGGATCTAGGGTTAGCCATAGCCGCCGTCTCCGGCCACCTCCGGCGAAGGGTCGGCCCACCGGCGTGTAGCCCTCGTCGAGGGCTACCGTCGGCCGTGCGGGCCGAGGTGGTCCGGCGCCGGGAAGGCCGGCAAAAGCCGTGCCCTAGCCCGGCGCCATCGGGTGTCTCCGCGAGGGAGACGAAGTGCAGGTCGGGCTGGGTCGACCCGAACCCGACCTGACCGCGTTGGGTCAGCGTAAGCCGCGGGTGGGGCCCACTACGCCACGTGACAGCCTCCGGGCCCGCCACATGTCACGTGGGGCCCACACACCGAGCTTGCGACCCTTCGGCTTCGGCCGTGGGGCCCACTAGGGCCACGTGGCAGCCTCTGGGCACGCCACGTGGCATGTGGGGGGGGGGGCCCACTGCCCGAGCCCCGCAACCTTTCGGCTTTTGCCGTGGGGCCCACTGCGCCACGTGGCAGCCAGTCGGCACGCCACGTGGCCCGTGGGGCCCACAACCCGAGCCCGCGGGGCGGTTCGGCTCCCTAGTGGGGCCCACAGTGCCACGTGGCAGCCTCTGGGCTCGCCACGTGGCAAGTGGGGCCCACTGCCCGGTCACCAGAAGCGGTTCGGCTCCCCCGTGGGGCCAGAGTGCCTACGTGGCAGCCTCTGGCAGTGCCACGTGTCTAGTGGGGCCCACTGTCTGTTAATTAAATTATTAATTAAATTACTGTTAGTGTTAATTAATTACTGTTAATAATTAACTAATTATAGTTAGTGGTTAATTAAATTAAGATTAGTGTTAATTACTTTTGAACAGTAACCTTAATTAATTAAGTATAATTAAAGATTAATTAGGGTTAATTAAAGGTTAATTAAATCTTAAACAGTAATTAGGATAATTAATTATTATTAAATAGTAAAGTATAATTAATTATTCATAATTAGATATTAATAAATAATTAAGACTAATTAAATAGTGATTAGCATTAATTATTTTGCTATAGTAAAATATTAATAAATATAAATTAATTAATTAATTAATAGATTAATTAATGTTAATTAATATTTAAGCCTAATTAATCACTGATTAATTAAGGATTAATAATTTCAGAAATTTTATATAAAAACTTTAGGAATGAACAGTAAAATCATTTAATTTGAATAAATGAACAATAAAATAATTCAAATTGTATTTTTGAATAGTAAATTTTAAAAGTTTAATAAATTTTTATAGGATGATCCAAATATAGCCAATATAGGTCTTAAAATACTCAGAAAAATGTAAAAAATCAAATAACATAATATAAAATTTTATTTTGGGGTACGTATAACGAGGTAGCATTTTAGGATCTGTTTAGAGCCTCATAACTTTTTACCCAGTTATCGAAACATAGTCAATATGAGTCTTAAAATGCTCAGGAGAGCGGCCCCATCACTGTAGTAGTATTAATTTTCTTATTTGAGTATCAGGATAAAAAGTCAACCATAGAACTTAGAGTTGACTTTAGTGAAAAATGACCATAATGCCCTTGGAATTCAAATGGCCATAACTTTGTCAAATCAATTCAAATTCAAAAATTTAAGATGCTAACTAGTTTAGAATTTTAATGTCACCAATAAAATAAAATAAAATTTAGGGTCTGAACCCTAGAAACTCAAGTAAAGGACCAAACTACCCTTAGCCTTATTTTAGCCATAACTTGACCGTTTTTCGCCCAATTTAGGCGTACTTACTACCTATCTTTAAGTTATACAGTAAGGAATCAATTGGAACTAAGAGAATTAAATTCTGACCCCTAAGTTAAAAGTTAACTTTTTGACCCTTAAACTAGGGGCAAAATGGTCATTTTGCCTGAAGATTGGATTGAGTACTCTTACCCTTTGGATAACCTCCCAGAATGCCAAAACTAATATTATAATCTTCTTAGTATCAATCAAGTGAGTGAAATCAACCCTTAAGTTAGATTCCAATAATTTCTGTTAAGTCTTAAGCACTACACCTTAAGGACATTTCTTGAGAATAGGAATAGATCATAGGTTAGAATTCATTCGTTGGGTAAATTGGGTTACCCAATGGGTGAAACCTTGGTTTATTAGTTTATAGACTTTTTTTTATTTTACAACTCATTCTAATTATTTTATCTTTTAACCTTAGATTTAAGGTAGGAGATTAATCATATTAAGTTTGATTACTTAATAGGATTTGCCTTAACTAGTAGATCACTTATAGAATAAAACCTAGAACTTAGGTCTTATCCTTTGGATTATGTAATTAAACCTAATTCTCATAGTGTTTAATCCATAATCTATAGGTTTAGAAGATCTTGATCAGGTCTTAGTTAGAACGTCTAAATTCACAAAACTAGGATGTATGATTTATTGATTTAACTCGTAGTCGTCTGTCTGATTGAGCTAAATTAGAACCTGATCAGTTCTAATCCTTTTTAACTTAAAAGGACGAATTTATGAGTTACACTCGATAGTAAGAAAATGGTGATCCTGAACTTGTGTAACTTAGAATAGTTAGAATGGTTAAGTAGAAAACAAATGATATCACCATGATTAGTAGAGTCCCTTGCTTCTCTTTGATATTTTGTTGCTACGCGTTCTTTGTACTTTTGTGCCATATTTTTTTGAGCATGTCATACAATATTTTTGATGCATAAATAAACTATTAGGAAAATATGGAAACTCCTTAAATTCATTGTGAAAATATTAAAGTGATTAATGAAAAGATGATAATTATATGAGTGGCCTCTCAGATATTTCCTTGTTTCATAGCCTCCTTATGTCGCTAGGGGAATGACCTGTTTTGTTGTGTGCCTAGTTTACTAGCCTCCTTATATCGCTAGGGGTACACCGTTGGTGCCTTAGCCGTACTAGTGTCAAGGTTGCCTTGTATGCTTAGTTTACTAGCCTCCATATGTCGCTAGGGGCATACAGTTGGGCCTTAACCGTACTGGTGCTAAGACCCTTCGCTTGCTTTGTGTGCTTATTTGCCTAGCCTCCTTATGTCACTAGGGGTACACAGTTTTATGACTTAGCCAGGATGGTGCTAAGCTTCTTTGATATTCGATGGGCTAGATTAGCTCTTTTTTATATGGCAGTTGATGCACATATGGTTTTATATGCAGTTGTTGTTGTTTACTTTTCAGTATTCTTATTCAGTCAGCTATTTCCTTATTATTGCTTTTATATATATTTAAGATGTTAGAATCTTGCTGCTATATATATGTACCACTGCTGAGTTAACTTATTTTAATTGGCATATTTTCTGTTGATCACCAGCATGTTTAGGAAGTAGAACTTTTCTTACAGCACTTGTTTAGTTATGTATATTTATATGCCCTTCCTTGTTTAGTTTGTATGCGAGGCATGTCTCAGCCTCTTTCCTTTTTTTTGCTTAACCTATAGATGATGGTTTATAGCTTTCCTGTTATCTTTTGTACTGCTTACTGCTCCCTTACACACATTATTGCTTAGAAGTAGTAAAGTGGTGATATTACATAACCTTTATAATAATCAGCTTAAAATGTACTTAGATAATTATCTAATCAGATTTTTTTCTTTTCTTTGGCTGGGCCCTATATTGTGAAACCGACAATGGCAGATCCTCTTCAGTTAAATGAGCAGGAGTTAGGAGTGGAGCCATACCCAGAGGAGAAGCCGTAGAAGAAGCCGCTGCTTAGCATTTATTTTATATGTAAGGATGAGAGTATTTGCATATTCTATTATATTTGAAATTTTTAAATGATGTAATAATACAGCTACCTCTGACTGTGTATTTGGATTGTATGCTTATGTTATAAGTTCTACTTTTGCTATTTATATTGTGATGCTTGGATGATTTACATTTCCTTAAATTGCTTTCGCACTCTGTACATTTACTTATATAGTGACTGTTATATTGATTTTGTGTTAATCCTTCCCTAATCAGGTGGATTGTGGAGTCTGTCCTAATCCAATGGTAAGTGAGGGGTTAGCTAGAGTGACACCCCACCCTTAACCTAATGCTTCGACGGATTAATGGTGCGGGGCGCCACAGTTAGTATCAGAGATTTCCATAAGGTGTCAGGTCAGGATTTGCATCCTTATCTACCTAATGGATGATTCTTCTGCCAATTCAGTCACTATATCAAGAACATTAGAGATCCATCCAAGGAATCACAATGTCACACTCAGAATAAGAAGATTGATAACCAAATACACAAGCATTAGTACTAAACAAAATTCTAAATGCTAAAATGGTTAGATATGCTAAAATGACGGTTGAAAGGCATCTTCGACGATTCAATGAAAGCTGGGAAGAAATTGTCCAATACTTCCAAAGACTCGACCTGTACGAAGAAGGGGTATCAGATACGGAAGTCAGTATGTTAAACCAATTGCTCCGAGAAAGCACCTTCAGAGGACATGATCTCCCCGCATTGGCCGAGAGATGGCTAATGTTGACAGATGATATAATGGGGACGATGGATATTACGGACAATGTCAAGCTTGCCCTCGTGACATGCCTCCTGCATGATAGGGCTAGAGACTAGTGGCATGTCACCCATAATGCCCTCACTCATCGGTGCGAATGGTTGCAGCGAGATGTCACCTACGAAGATTTTCGTCGCGCTTTTTCAGCCCGATATATCAAATAGGAGTCTTAGCTTTATTTACATGATTTTGTATTCTCGCTGTAACCTGGTTTTTAAGAAGTAATTCAAAAGTAATTTTTCTTTATAAATTCTAATTTGGATATCTAGGATACCGTGCAAACATGACGGGACACGATCTCTTCGCCCACTTTAAGGACAGGTGGACATACGACGTATTCCTGGCAAGGAGATATGGGAGGGAAGTTCAGGGAGTCTCCCCAGTGGGAGCCAGCATTCTGGAAAGGATGCTGGAAGGTGCAATATATAGGGGACTATACTTCCCCATCCTGGCCAGAGAATGGTTGCGCAGAGTGAATCAAATTTTCGAAGAACTGGAATGCCCCGATGACGCGCGACTGGACATCCTGGAGATCCTCCTTCAGGACTACGCAGAAGAATGGTGGGCACAGGAGGTATGGAGGTTCGAGCGACGACACGCCCACCGCCGCCGAACGCTGACCTACGCTTATTTTACTCAGGCTTTAACGAAGAGATACATAGGATAGATCCTGTGTTCCATTTTCCAATGACTGTCTTTTCTTTCGTACTCTGTTTCCAAAATTGTACCATCCATTTTTGTTTAATAAAAAGAAAAGCTGTTATGTTGACTCATTTTTCTAAAATGCTAAATGGGTGTCATCTTTTATTCAGATTTCGAGCAAAAATGAATTATGGACAGAGCCCTTCACCTGCCCCATCCAGCACCGCATCCGGTGAGGTTAACGCCTTACTGGAGGCTGTAAAAATGATGATAGAATCCCATCAGCGACAGGCAGAGGAGGTCGCCAAGGCCCAGGCCAGTTAAACAGAATGCATGGAGCGCTTTCTGGTGTCGCAGATTAACCAGAATCACGGGTTAACAGCATCTACCTCGGCACCCCAGAGTTACAACCAATAGTTCACCCCGTCCGCTGACACACTATTACATAACTTCCTCCGATTGAGGCCTCCCATGTTCAATGGGAATGCGTCAGCTGTGGACACTGAAGATTGGTTGCGAATGATAGAAAAGAACATGACCAGCATTAAGTGCCCTGAAACAGAAGTGATCCGACTAGTCACTCATCTGCTATACGGAGAGGCCTAACACTGGTGGCATCAAACACGCACCACCAAGTTCGAGGGCATTAGCTTGGAGGATATTTCCTACGATGAATTTGAGAAGGTGTTCCGGGCAGAATATATCCCATTGTCCGAACGCCGCAGCATGGCGGAGGAATTCCTCAAGTTACAACAAGGGGACCGCACCGTGGCTGCGTATGATGCGGAATTCCGAAGACTCGCCAGATTCTCCTCGAGTCTGGTACCCACCGAAGAAGATCGGTGCCACCGGTTCCAAAGCGGTCTTCGGCCGTCCATACAGACCCAGGTCGTGCCCTTCTGACTAACAAATTACTAGGAGCTGCTGGAAACTACAAAAGTCATTGAAAAGTGTCAATAGGGAGAGGCAAAGCGGCTTGCCAGCTCTACCATGCAATGCCAGGAGAACCCAAAGCGGGCCCAGGTGTACCAAATCGAGGCAGAGGCCCCTACTGCGGATCCTTACAATAGCTGTGCTAGGCCGCACCCATACGGCAGATGCTTCCATGGGCAACATGTATGCTACACCTGTGGCAGGCCAGGGCATGGCTACACATAGTGCCGCAATACCGATATGATTGACGGCACGCCAATCAAACGGGAGCAGGGTCAGCTTGTATTTGATCTCTATCGACGAGCCCCCACCACAACCACGGCACGTCCAGCCCTGCCACCTCCTGCTCCACGATGAGAGGTACCTCCTGCTCCTCGTCCCAGTTCCTCCAGGCCGCCGGCCAAGTAGCCTTACTATAATAGGCCCACTGGCCAGGCACGCGTATATGCCCTCACGCTAGTAGAAGCCACTGAGGACAACCATGTGGTGTCAGGTACACGCTTCTAAACCAATTCAACAATTTTTATTCATTCATACTTAGTAATAACCAGTAAATCCTGCATCTATAATTAGATATAATATATATAAATAGTAAGCCTTGTAACATTCTATTCGACACCGGAGCAAGCCACTCTTTCGTTTTCGAAAGTTGGATAAAATCCCTCAACCTACCAGTTCACCGATTGACGACACCGCTAAGCATAGGGCTGCCATCAGGAGCACAACTTCAGGCAAACCAGTTTTGCAAGTTACAAGTTCCCTTTGGAGGAGCAAAGGTTGGGGCCAAATTGATAGTATTGCCAATTGCCAACTTTAATGTTATCATGGGCATGAATTGGCTAAGCCAACACGATGCCACTATTAACTGCCAGAAGAAGAAGATTATCTTAGGCAGTGGCAAACACGCAAAGTCCTTTGTAGGGAACTTTAGCACCAGAACATCCCTAGTTAATGTATTCAGGCAAAGAGACTTATAAGCAAAGGTTGTAGGGCATTTCTAGTAACTATATTAGGTGAAAAGAAGGAAGAGGTTCCTCTCTCCCAGAATCCCATCGTCTGCGAGTTCCCCGACGTCTTCCATGAAGATCTTCCTAGTCTTCCACCTGCCCGAGAAGTTGAATTCGCCATTGATGTGATTCCCGAAACTCAGCCTATCTCGAAGGCACCTTATAGGATGGAACCCAAGGAGTTGCAGGAGCTACATAAGCAAGTACAGGAATTGCTAGAAAAAGATCTTATCAGAGACCAAGCTCTTTTCCATGGGGAGCTCCAATCCTATTTATAAAGAAGAAGGATGGGTCAATGAGAATGTGCATTGACTATAGAGAGCTGAATAAGGTCACAATCAAGAACAAATATCCACTACCCCGCATTGATGACCTATTCGATCAACTGGCCGGAGCAAAGGTGTTCTCAAAGATTAATCTGCGATCAGGCTACCACCAACTTCAGGTGAAAGACTCCGATATTGTAAAGACGGGCTTCCGAACTAGATACGGTCACTACAAATTTCTAGTGATGTCCTTTGGACTAACAAATGCACCTTCCATATTCATGGATTTGATGCAATGTATCTTGAAGCCGTATCTGGATAAATTCGTCATCGTGTTCATAGATGATATTCTGATATACTCTAAATCTAAAAGCGAACACGAGGGACACCTCCGAATTGTATTGGAAGAGCTGAGGAACCACCAACTTTATGCCAAGTACTCGAAGTGCAAATTTTGGCTAGAGTCGGTCACCTTTTTAGGCTATATTGTGGATGCTCAAGGAATCAGGGTGGATCAGAATAAGATCCATGCAATCCAGGAATGAGCTCAGCTCAAGACAGTGATAGAAGTCAGGAGTTTCTTGGGATTAGCAGGTTATTACAGGAAATTTGTGAAAGGATTTTCCCAGATCGCCTCCCCTATCACCAAGCTCACCCAAAAGGGAGTACCACTTGAATGGTCACCAGCATGTGAAAAAGCCTTCCAAGCTCTCAAGGATGCACTTACCTCTGGCCCCGTATTGGTCCTTCCGAGGGAAGGAGTAAATTTTCAAGTATACATGGATGCCTCGGGCATAGGCCTTGGAGCCGTACTGATGCAAGAAGGGAAGGTCATAGCTTATGCCTCGCGACAGCTAAAAACTCACGAGAAGAACTACGCAGTCCACGACCTTGAACTAGCCGCCGTAGTGTTTGCCTTGAAAATCTGGCGGCACTATCTCTACGGAGTTCAATGCTCAATCTTTACCGACCACCAGAGTCTAAAATATATATTCACCCAGCGAGAGTTAAACTGTAGACAAAGAAGGTGGTTAGAGCTGATCAGCGACTATGACCTTGATATTCAATATCATCCTGAAAAGGCCAACGTGGTGGCTGATGCCATTAGTCGTCAGGCATCCCTAAATGCTATTATATCAGAAGGCCCGTTGGTAAAGGAATTTCACAGAATGAGTATCAAGCCTATCAGCGGGGACAGGCTTAGCCTAACTATATCGAATATCAATGTGGAGCCTACCTTCCACCGGGATGTGTCTGTGTCACAGACCAAGGATGAGGAGTTCTTGAACTTCAAGATGGCTATTGAGAGTGGTCGCCGTACTGATCTTCGCTTCCATAACAGTGCCATCTATCTGGGGAATCGATTGTGGATCCCTAAGTCCATGCAGCGAGAGATACTGATTGAAGGTTATAATTCAGGGTATCAAGTGCACCCAGGAAGCACGAAGATGTATCAAGATCTGAAATTGTCATTATGGTGGCCAGGGAAGAAAAGAAGCATAACAGACTTTGTGGCAAAGTGCCACGAATGTTGCCTAGTAAAGGCAGAGCACCAAAGGCCAGGAGATCTGCTTCATCCGCTAGAAATCCCAGAATATAAGTGGTCGGACATATCAATGGACTTCGTCATGGGTTTGCCTCGTGTGAGATCTGGGGTAGACACTATTTGGGTCATCGTTGATCGACTGACTAAGTCTGCGCACTTCCTTCCAATCCGACAAACTGATTCAGTCGAAAGGCTTGCCAAGTTATACGTCAAAGAAATAATTCGACTTCATGGTGTCCCGAAAACTATCGTATCCGATAGAGACAGCCAATTTACATCAAAATTCTGGCAGGCCGTTCATCAAGACTTAGGCACCACACTGGCCATGAGCACAACTTTCTATCCTCAGACAGATGGCCAGACTGAGAGAGTAAATTAAGTTTTGGAAGACTTACTCCGCCTCTGTATATTAGACTTTGCTGGATCCTGGGAAGACCACCTTCCCTTGGTGGAATTCGCATACAACAATAGCTTCCAGGCCAGTATCAAGATGGCTCCATACGAGGCACTTTATGGCAGGAAGTGCTCTACACCCATGTCTTGGGCCGAGATCGGAGACGTTCAGTTGTTCGGCTCAGAACTGGTCGAGGAGACGAACAAAAAGATTAAACTTATTCAGCAACGTATCAGGGCAGCCCAGGATAGACAAAGTAAATATCATAATCTCTGCCGTCGACCCTTAGAATTTCAAGAAGGAGACTCCGTTTACTTAAAGGTCAGTCCCATGAAAGGAGTCCATTGCTTCGGGGTTGCCGGTAAGCTTAGTCTAAGATATGTTGGACCATTCAAAGTCCTCCAGAAGATTGGGTCAGCTGCCTATCGATTAGACTTGCCAGAGAATTTCACAGCAGTGCACAATATTTTTCATGTATCATCCCTAAGAAAGTGTCTTCGGGACCCATCTTATCTTGTGCAACTTCCAGGAATTCAAATCCAGCAAGACCTATCATTTACCGAGAAACCAATTAGGATCCTGACCCGTGATCGCAAGCAACTCAGGAATCGTGCAATCGACATGATTAAGGTCCAATGGAAGAATCGTTCCTGCAACGAAGCCACCTGGGAAAAGGAATCCGATATGCGATCCAAGCATCCCAAACTCTTCGAAAACCCAGGTACTTCTATTTTTTAGTATTTTGAACCTTTAAATTTCCATACGAGTCATGCTTAGTTCCACTTGAGTGATATCGAGGACGACATCATTCTTAAGTGGAGGAGTCTGTAATAACCCGAGTTGTTACCATAGTTGATTAAGACTAACCCTAAGTCTTAAACACAATTATAAGTGCTAATTCGGTCAATTGGAGTCAAACTCTGAGACTTAGTCCAAATCAGGAGTCAAATGGATTGAATCCTAATTTCTGGAAACCCAGAAATCCTAAAAAATTGACCTATTTAAATTGATCTCCAATCGAAAAATGGACACCGCCATTGCGTTCCTTGACCCCAAATTAGCTTGGGGTGAAGTTTTCGTGTCAATCGGAAGTCGTTGAAATTTCGACGAATATTTTAATAATAAAGATAAACCGGAAATCGAGGTATCAAAATACTCATCGGATCAAAAATCCGACTTCGCCATTGAATTCCTTGACCCTAAATTAGCTAGGAAAAACATGTTAAAATTTTTTTGGAAAAATTAAAAAAAAAAATAATATTTAATTAATTTCTTAACGGCCGCCGTTAAGTAATTAACGAATTCGTCAACTGTAGCTGACGGCGCCGTCTATCCAGGCGGCGCCATCTCATCCATTGGATCGCGCCCGGATCTAACAGCTGCGGAGCCGTCGTCCTCGACTGCTCCGTCCAGCGTGCCACGCGGCGTCCCGCCGGCCCGCCCGGCCAATCGGAGCCCTCCCCGGCCTCGGCAAGGTCGTCGGCGCGCCTATAAGGCCCCGGCTGATCGACGGGCTCCGGGTTAGCGAAACCGGAGCCCGATTTTCCCTGACCCGAGCACAAGCCCCCGTCCACCGTCGATCCAGGTACCTCCCGATCTCCCCTTCAGTTCAACATTTCGCCGTCGCGTAGTATAGGAATTGTAGATCGGTACTAGGATCGACAATCAACCAGACCTGATCGACCTCGATCAGGTCCGACTGACTCAGGCCGAGGCTTAAAGCCTCGGGCCAGATTTTCGCACGTCTGCCGAAACCCTAGGATCTAGGGTTAGCCATAGCTGCCGCCACCGGCCACCTCCGGCGAAGGTCCGCCCACCGGCGTGTAGCCCTCGTCGAGGGCTACCGTCGGCTGTGCGGGTCGAGGTGGTCCAGCGCCGGGAAGGTCGGCAAAAGCCGTGCCCTAGCCCTGCGCCCTCGGGTGTCTCCGCGAGGGAGACGAAGTGCGGGTCGACCCGAGCCCGACCCGACCGCATCAGGTCCGCGTAAGCCGCGGGTGGGGCCCACTACGCCACGTGGCAGCCTCTGGGCCCGCCACGTGTCACGTGGGGGCCCACACACCGAGCTCGCGACCCTTCGGCTTCGGCCGTGGGGCCCACCTTAAACAGTAATTAGGATAATTAATTATTATTAAACACTAAAGTTTAATTAATTATTCATAATTAGATATTAATAAATAATTAAGACTAATTAAATAGTGATTAGCACTAATTATTTTGCTACAGTAAAATATTAATAAATATAAATTAATTAATTAATTAATAGATTAATTAATGTTAATTAATATTTAAGCCTAATTAATTACTGATTAATTAAGGATTAATAATTTCAGAAATTTTATATAAAACTTTAGGAATAAACAGTAAAATCATTTAATTTGAATAAAGGAACAGTAAAATAATTCAAATTATATTTTTGAATAGTAAATCTTAAAAGTTTAATAACTTTTTATAGGATGATCCAAATATAGCTAATATATGTTTTAAAATACTCAGAAAAATGTAAGTAATCAAATAATGTAATGTAAAAATTTATTTTGGGGTACGTATAACAAGGTAGCATTTTAGGACCTCTTTAGAGCCTCATAACTTTTTACCCAGTTATCGAAACATAGTCAATATGGGTCTTAAAATGCTCAGGAGAGCGGCCCCATCACCGTAGTAGTATTAGTTTTCCTATTTGGGCATTAGGATAAAAAGTCAACCATAGAACTTAGAGTTGACTTTAATGAAAAATAATCATAATGCCCTTGGAATTCAAATGGCCATAACTTTGTCAAATCAACTCCAAATTTAAAAATTCAAGATGCTAACTAGTTTAGAATTTCAATGTCACCAATAAAATAAAATAAAATTTAGGGTCTGAACCCTAAAAACTTAGGTAAATGACCAAACTACCCCTAGCCTTATTTTAGCCATAACTTGACCGTTTCTCGCCCAATTTAGGCGTACTTACTGCCTATCTTCAAGTTAGATAGTAAGGAATCAATTGGAACTAAGAGAATTCAATTCTAACCCCTAAGTTAAAAGTTGACTTTTTGACCCTTATAGTAGGGGAAAAATGGTCATTTTACCTGAAGATTGGATTGAGTACCCTTACCCTTTGGATAACCTCCTAGAATGCTAAAACTAATATTATAATCTTCTTAGTATCAATCAAGTGAGTGAAATCAACCCTTAAGTTATATTCCAATAATTTCTGTTAAGTCTTAAGCACTACACCTTAAGGACTTTTCTTAAGAATATGAATAGATCATAGGTTAGAATTCATTCGTTAGGTAAATTAGGTTACCCAATGGGTGAAACCTTGGTTTATTAGTTTCTAGACTTTCTTTTATTTTACAACTTGTTCTGATTATTTTATCTTTTAACCCTAAATTTAAGATAAGAGATTCATCCTATTAAGTTTGATTACTTAATAGGATTTGCCTTAACTAGTAGATCACTTATAGAATAAAACCTTAAACTTAGGTCTTATCCTTTGAATTATGTGATTAAACCTAATTCTCGTAGTATTTAATCCATAATCTATAGGTTTAGAAGATCTTGATCAGGTCTTAGTTAGAACGTCTAAATTCACAAAACTAGGATGTATGATTTATTGATTTAACTCGTAGTAGTCTATCTGATTGAACTAGATTAGAACCTGATCAGTTCTAATCCTTTTTAACTTATAAGGACGAATTTCTGAGTTACACTCGATAGTAGGAAAATGGTGATCCTGAACTTGTGTAACTTAGAATAGTTAAAATTGTTAAGTAGAAAACAAATGATATCACCATGATTAGTAGAGTCCCTTGCTTCTCTTTGATATATTGTTACTATACATTTCTTGTACTTTTGTGTCATATTTTCTGGAGCATGTCATATAAGATTTTTGATGCATAAATAAATTGTTAGGAAAATATGAAGACTCCTTAGATTCCTTGTGAAAATATTAAAGTGATTAATGAAAAGATGATAATTATATGAGCTGCCTCTCAGATATTTTCTTGTTTCATAGCCTCCTTATGTCGCTAGGGAAAGGACCTATTTTGTTGTGTGCCTAGTTTACTAGCCTCCTTATGTCGCTAGGGGTACACCGTTGGTGCCTTAGCCATACTGGTGTCAAGGTTGCCTTGTATGCTTAGTTTACTAGCCTCCATATGTCGCTAGGGGAATACAGTTGGGCCTTAACCGTACTGGTGCTAAGACCCTTCGCTTGCTTTGTGTGCTTATTTACCTAGCCTCCTTATGTCGCTAGGGGTACACAGTTTTATGACTTAGCTGGGATGGTGCTAAGCTTCTTTGATATTCGATGGGCTAGATTAGCTCTTTTATATATGACAGTCGATGCACGTATGATTTTATATGTAGTTATTGTTGTTTAATTTTCAGTATTTTTATTCAGTCAGCTATTTCCTTGTACTGCTTTTATATATATTTAGGATGTTAGAATCTTGCTGCTATATATATGTACCACTGCTGAGTTAACTTATTTTAATTGACATATTTTTTGTTGATCACCAGCATGTTTAGAATGTAGAACTTTTCTTACATCACTTGTTTAGTTTGTATGCGAGGTATGTCTTAGCCTCTTTCATTTTCTTTGCTTAAGCTATAGATGATGGTTTATAGCTTTCCCATTTTATTTTGCACTGCTTACTGCTCCCTTACACACATTATTGCTTAGAAGTAGTAAAGTGGTGATATTACATAACCTTTATAATAATAAGATTAAAATATACTTAGACAATTATCTAACCAAATTTTTTTTCTTTTCTTTGGCTGGGGCCATACATTGTGAAACCGACAATGGTAGATCCTCTTTAGTTAGATGAGAAGGAGTTAGGAGTGGAGCTATACCCAGAGGAGGAGCCCGTAGAAGAAGCCGCTGTTTAGCATTTATTTTATATGTGAGGATGAAAGTATTTGCACATTCTATTATATTTGAACTTTTTAAATGATGTAATAATACATGTACCTCTGACTGTGTATTTGGATTGTATGCTTATGTTCTAAGTTCTACTTTTGCTATTTATATTGTGATACTTGGATGATTTATATTTCCTTAAATCGCTTCCGCACTCTGTACGTTTACTTATATAGTGACTGTTAGATTGATTCTGTATTAATCCTTCCCTAATCAGGTGGATTGTGGAGTCTATCATAATTCAATGGTAAGTGAGGGGTTAGCCAGAGTGACACCCCACCCTTAACCTAATCCTTCGACAGATTAAGGGTGCGGGGCGCCACAGATAGCTAGGATTATAAACTTTAACATTTATATTAATTTAAGATAAGTTTTTTTATAAAGGGTCTTAAGATCACTTAAGATCTTAAGATCTTACTTAAGGATTTTAAGGTTTAACATTAGGATTCATTCAAGAAATGATACTACTTAGCAATTGATGTTTACATTACTGATAATTATTACTTTAATTGAAAATTCTAAAGTTTAGGAGTATTTAAACATATTTTTATCAAAATAATCAAAATACCCCTCTTAAGGCTAAAATGGGATTTTAAGATTTAATCATCTAAATTGATTCAATTCTATTTTAATGAATTCCATATTAGTTAATAAAATAGGATACACACTTATCTTAGGTTTTGGTAATCTAATTGGCCTAACTAGCACTAATCACATTTTTAAGCCAATTAACGTGATTAAAGAAATTTGGGCATACTAGAATAATCCATATATAATTAAAGGTTCTACTATACTTAACGAAGTATTATGAACTAGATTCTTACCAAAATTAGAGGTTAATCTAAGGCTTAATTCACTGATCTCATTTTAGGGTAATTAAGAAGTGATTAACAAAATTAAAGATTTTAAATTACTTTTAAGGGTCTATGTAGGCTCTTTATAATCTCATAAGCAATCAGAGATCTAAATCAATATTTTTGGATATTAATTGAATTTAATATGATTTAAATACAAATATAAAAGGATTATGTAATTATTTAAAATCTAACCATTAGATCTTTGATTTTATTTTATATTATTATTCATTGTATTTTTCTGATTAAAATGATATATTAGATCATACCATTTGGACAAATATTGATTAAATTATTTCATTAATACATTCTGAATGTTTATTTAAATTGAAACCATAAGGAATTAATTAAATTCATTTAACAACTATTTATTAGAAGGAAAATAATTCCAAATTTTTTTAATTAACCAGGCCCAGAGATCGAACCACGCGGGTTAGAGCGGAGCCCGGCTCGACCGACACTGTCGCACCGTACGGGCTTGGGTCGGCCCGGCCCGAGGCGACATTGTTGTCGTCCCCGCATGCCTTCCACGATGGGTCGACCTTTCAGCACCGAAATTCTCGATGCTTAGGCGATGCCAGCAGCTCAATTTAATCCCTACACGTTCCTAGAGTCAAGACGCATCGATCCCACCATTTAGCCCTCTCTAGGACGCACTGGTTTGCCGGATGGCTATTCAATAGGCTCGGTCCTAATCACGGCCTCTAAGGTTTACTGTGAGGGGAAAATTCTCCTCATAGAGATGACCATTTGGTCAGAGCTCAACTCCTACACGTTCCTGGAGGTGAGGTGGATCGAAGCCCTCTGGTTACGAGCTTTGGGGTGGCCTGGATCATCGGGTCCTTACTCGAGCTCACCTATGAACTCGTGGCTGAAACCAGATGATCGAACGATCAAAAATTGGCAAGCCCAGACCATATGGATAATCACATTGGGTTTCCTAAGTGGCTAAGGCAATCTAGGCGACATCCAGAGCCTCATCCAGAAGGTTAAATGGAAAACTGAACTCACTGAGTTAAGTGGAAGAAGATGTATCCGACGACTAAGGTTGCAGGCACGGCTGAGGAGAATTGAGAAGTTTGAGAACTTGCTAAGCGGCCACTGAACCTTCCAGGGGGTCTGAACCCCAGACCGCACCCACTATCAGTGGTTCGTAGCAACAGAAATCGCTGGGAATGCCGAGAGCTCCAGGGACTTCAGCTGGACAATTCGGGGTTGACAGTGAGCAAATGGGCTCATTGTGATAACCCAGAGGTATTTATAGACTGAGGGAAGGTCTGGGGATGGATTCTAGAGCGCATGCATGGAGAAAGGCTTGGGCCGAAGGGGAGGCTTGGTTCCAACGATCATGGGAAAATTGGGGAGACTACTACCGGTAGACGATCGTGCCGAGGGCAGAAGAGGAAGATTGGGTCAATTCCCGTACTGCCATGGGGGCTAGAGGTTACCTGGTTGTTGGGGGGGGGGACCAGACGTGGACGGGCGAGGCGAGGGAGATGATCCACAGTGCTCGGACTCTTGCCCGCCGTCTTATGGATCGACCGTTGCGATTGGAAGGCTCTGATAGATTACTTAAGAGGAATTGATGATAGCCATCAGGTGCGCGTGATGGATTCGACGTTTAGGATTAGATCCTAACTCGGAGGAGATCCCACCGTTGGATGGATTGCGCTAGGATGCGTGCTAACGCATCCATTGGTTGGATTGCACACACCGCTGTCGGGACCCAATAACGGATCTGCCGCAGTCCCGACAACAAATCCCATATATTAAAATTATATATATATATATATAATTTAATTAATATTAAATCATCTAATAATTAACTTAAATCCTAATTAATTATATAAATCCAATTTAGAATTAAATGATCTCAAAAAATGTCCAAAAATTCACCCTTAGTTAATTAAAGCATGTGAAATTCAAAAATGAAATCAGATTTTAATTTAAAGATCAAATTAATTTAGGTATTTTTCAGGGCTCAAAAATAGGCAAAAATACCAAAATTCTCAATTTAGCTCTGATTGATCCCAAACTTTTAGGGTTAGGTTTATTTGACCTATTGAGTCTAATGAAATCAAAATTAGGACTTAATTTAGCTTAATTAAGCTGAACTTAGCTATGGTAACAATTAGGATTCTTACAGAAGTAAATGAATTGATAAGTGTTTGATGGCTGGGGAAAACACCTCATCATAATCGATTCCTTCTTTCTAAATAAATCCTTTGGTCACCTATCTAGCCTTATAGTGCACCTCAGCTTCTTGTGATCCCTCCTTCTTTGCATATAACAACTTGCAACCAATAGCCTTTTTTTTTTGGAGGTAGTTTCTCCATTCTCAATACACTATTTTTATGAAGAGAGTCTATTTCTTCATCCATGGTTTTCTTCCATAAATTTTCTTTGGGCTCATCTAGCTTCCTTGAAATGAGAAGGAACTTCATCCTCTGCCACTGACAAAGCATAAGTGACATAATCACCCATCCAAGTCGGTCTCTCAATTTGTTGTCGGGTTTTATTTATTCCTTGCAGTTGACTCCTGAATTGGTGCCTCACCACAAGTATCATTATCCTCTTCCACATCACCAAAATGGTCTTCAATGGTAGGTACGATATCAGTAGCTACATCATGATGGAAAGTATCCCATGGAGCAAATGGGGCTGCATTAAACCCCACTCTTTGCTTGTATGTAAGCGTCGCTACAATTTCCTCCACCTAAAGCAAACTCCCATGCATCGAAAAGAACTCCACATCAAATGCCAAATCATATAACTTGTAGCCCTTGACTTAGCATTGAAACCAACAAAGATCACCTTTTGTGCTCATGGTTCCAACTTATCATTCTTCACATGATAATATGTCGGGCACCTAAAAATCTTTGACTAGTCATAGTCTCTAGTAGACCATTCAAACCACAATTCTATAAAGCCTTCTTATTGATTGTTGCCAATGACATAATAGTCTAGGGTCTCCACCTAATAGACTCTCTCCAACTCAGCATTAGATAATATACATCGAAAATTCTACACCAGAGTTTGGTTCATCCTCTTTGATACCCTATTTTATTGTGGTCTCTTTATAACATTGAAGTGGTTCTCAATACTAGAATTTTGGCACTCTTGCACAAATAGGTCAGAAGTATACTTTCCACCATTATTTGACCTAATTTTCTTGATTTAATTATTGGTCTGATTTTCAACCCACTTCTTCTAATTTTCGAATACCTTCAGTACACTAGCTTTGCTCTTCATGGTGTACACCCAAACAAACATAGAGTAATCATCAATAAAAGAGAAAATATCTACAACCACTGAAAGATGTCGTCTTTGTTGGTCCCCAAGCATCTGTGTGTTTGTACTTTAGAATCCCTTTGGTGTTGTGGAGGCCAACACCAAATGATATTCATATTTTCTTACCAAAAATACAATGTTCACAAAAAGTTAATTTATTATAATTTATGTCTTCTATAAGTCCTTCCTTCTGTAACGCTCTCAGCGAAGACTCCCTAGCATGTGCCAATTCTATGTGCCATAATGCCTTGGCATCATTAGAATTTTTTTGCCAGTGTTATTGATCCAGTTACCATGCTCCCTTGGAAGTAGTAGAGGATTTGATGTCGGATTCCATGTAGATAAGTCAATGCATTTTTGCTGATTTTCAAAACTTCTATCTTATTCACCACTTTAAATCCTTTGGCTTCTAAGGCCCCAACATGTAATAAATTTTTTCTCATCATAGACACATGTCTAACTTCTTTCAATTCTTGTACAATTCTTGTATGAGTTTTGATCAGCACACTTCCAATGCCAGTTATTTGACATATGATATCATTTCCCATAGTGACTGCATCGTTGTTCATTTCTTTGTACAAACAGAATCAATCCTTTTGTAAGCAGGTATGATATGTCATACCCATGTCCATGATCCAACTGGAACTATCTGCTATCAAACCCATTGAAACTATAATAAGTGAAACTCTTAAGTCTGACCTCTCCATTGCATTCTGAGTTACATTTTCCTTTGTATCTGAAGATCCACTAGCCCGATGTTTTTCTTTCTAATATGGGCAGCCCATCTTTTGATCTCCATTTTTTAAGAAAAATGCACACTTATTGCGTCCAATACTCCAGCCTCTGAATTTTCCCCTCTTCTGAGTGTCTGAAGTCTTCTTTGGCTATCACATCTTCCTTTATGTTCTTCCTCTATGGAGGGCAGGTGCCTCTGCAATTTCTGATTTGGTAAACTCTTTGTCCCTTCTCCGTATCTCAAAGTTCAAAAGGGCTGTTGTTATCTCATTGCATCTCAAAGCATCCATCTCATGTATCAACGTTATGGTGAAGTTCTCAAACTCATTTGGTAGTGAGTTTAGCAAGAGCAGAGCCTTATTTTCATCTTCCACAGTCTCATTTAGGTTCAACAATTCTACCAATAATTTTGTGAACTCATTTATGTGCTCATCTATAGAAATCCCCATTCTCAACTGAAACTTATAGTCTTCTTTTCATGTGAACATGGCTCTCCACACTTTTTATCAAATATTTACTTTCTAGGAATTTTCATAACTTCCATGCAAAATTCTCCGACATCATAGCATACTTAATGTCTCGAGTGAGATAATTTCTGATCAAACCGCATCTACCGTGGTTTATTTTCCTCCAATCCCTCTCTTAAATATCTTCAGGTTTTTGTTCAATATCAATAACTTTTCCATATTTAGAGCACATAGTGCATCCGTCACCTCACATCTCCACATTCCGAAGTTGTTATTTTCATCAAACTTGACCACATTTGTTTTTGCCTGATGTGTCACAACATGCTGACAAGTTCGTTCCACCACCGATGATGTTGAACTCCTTTCTTCCCCTCTACCTTCCATAATTCTTTCCATGCCATTTGATGCTCCAAGAATAACGAAACAATATTGAATCACATTATCATAAACCTCTCTCTGATACTACTTGTATACATCTATGCTATGAATCAAATCACAAGTATTCTCAAGCAAACAAGCATAGCACAAATATGCAAAACAATACCACAAAATTAGAACCCAAAAATACACAACATAATATAAGATTTACGCGATTCTGTGTAAACACTTACGTCCATGGAGATGAGAGGAGAAAATTTTAATATTTCAAGGTAAGCTTGCAATTTTGGATGGCAATCATTTCACAAGAGACATACAGTGACATTCTAGTCTTCTTCTTCTATGACATTTCAAAAAATTATAACCCTCTCTCAAATTTGGGATGGTAGTTGGGAAGAAAGACTTGACTAATTATAGCCCCATTATTTACGATTTTATAGGTCCACAAAATGGGTCCCGTAAAACTGTGGGTGCCAAGGTGAGCTTCTGCGGTGCGCCGTGGCACCTGCCTGTGCACTGCAGCAGCGCCTGCCTATGCTAAAAAGTTCTCAAATCAACATGGACAATAGTCTTTGACTAGGTGGAGGAGCCCCTGCAACCCATCTTAGGTTTAGAGGGAGCCCGATTCTTAGAGTAACCTTGAGTGGCTCGCTCGGCCTATGCTCGGGCATCTCTGCTTGACACAGTTGCAAGCATCAAAAGAAATAAGAATTTTTTGCATGAGCCACATACCTTTGGTTCCCATTCGTAATCAATCTCTTGGTTACCTGACGACTCTTCAGATCTAAGATAATTAAATCCGAGAACACAAAGAAAGAGTCAACTTTAACACAAACCCTCGCAAAGGTAATCATTTTTTTTATCCTTGGTGAGGGAGTCGATTAAGACTAGAGTGCCTATATAGCATGCGGGAAACTGCTGAGATGAACCAGAGGAAAGTTTGGCATTCTCACCCGAACATGTAGCGACAAGGGCTTCTTTGTCGGATCAAATGTCGAATCATGATGAGGAGAGCTCGAAGTCTCCTATCAATTGCTAGACATTTCGATGCGCTTCTGTAAGAGCGCAAAGGAGTAACGCTTACCAAGAGCAAAGCCCACCAGACAAGAAGACCAGGTTCGTTCGCCTTCGTCCAACTCCCTGACACTCAAAGTTAGCTTAAAGTTGCTGTCCACTGAAGAGATACAAGAAAAGAGGTCTTTCAAGGAGGAGCTGCCACAAATTTGGGCGACGGATTCGCTCTAACTCTAAACAATCGCTGTCCTACACCTTATTGTGATGGCAACAATAAGCTCAAAACCGTGTATGTTTGCAACCTTACATCTATATTTATTATATCATCAAAATTTTTAATAAAGTACTTTCTTTGGAAAATATGGGAGAACATAATATTAAATAAGGACCTGAAAACAGTACGTGCATCGAAAATTTACCGGGAGTAGATCGGGAGCTGTGTGGATGCGTTTCGATACATAAATGTGGGCATTAAAGAGGGCGAGTAAATGTGTGCTGTGGAGGTCTTAAGACTGGCGTCTGCATCATGATGAGGACCATAATAGAGTCTGCCTTCCAGTCCTTAATGCACGAGGGGTTTCGGTGTAGTTAATATATGGGAATCCCAAGAGTGAAGTTTGTTAAAATTATAATTTAATATTGTTTTTCTTCACAATAAATAACTCAATTCAAAACAAATTATGATTATTGCCTCCTTAAATAATTGTATAATTTTTAGATTTAAGATAAGTAAGAAAAATGTAAAATATATTGTAAAATTATATTAATTTGATTTTTTCTTGAGATTATAAATTTATTTAATCATAAATTTTTAATCTTACATGACATAGAACTTCGACCATCGTTTCATCCGATCCAATGGGTGGTAAAATCCTTATATAAACCCAGGGTGAAATCTGAACCACTTGATCTAGATCAGAAGTTTGGATTACTCGATTTTATTTATAAACCGCAGAGTAAATGGTAGCCGTTGATCCTAACCCGAGGAATGATGGTGAATGGACGCTACTTAAATATCGTTAAATCGCATAGCAGTTGGATCAGAACTGTTAAAGAATGAACTCTATGACCTAGTTTAACCCATGTAGTGCTACATTACCTTCTTCTCCGGCGAGCTGCCCACAATGCCATGGATTGGTTCGATTAGGGTTCATCATACCAGATCTAGATCAAGTGCTGTGGCGGTGTTTAATTTTACAAACTCAAATGGGGATTTTCAATTTCGGCGGGCCAATCCCCATGGTGTCACCTGGTCACTTCCAAGATGCCTCCTTTCACCAAAATGGTCCCTTAACGATCCCTCAGCTCAATGGAAGACAACGCTTGAGCCATGTATGTCTTAATCAAGAGCTATGGCTCTTCGCCAATCCCCACCATTGAGTTCAGATCACAACAAGGTGATCCGAGATTGCCAGACTGTAATGACCCTAAGTCATTTATGAGGAAGATGTAAATTCCCCGCTAAATCTAAATTAGTTGTTTACCAGCAGATTTCCATTTCGCTTAAAAAAAAATTCCCACTAAATCCGTTTTTCTTTTCGTTAGAATTTTTGTTTCATACTGATTAAATTGAGAAAGTTTCTCAAACCCAATTAAAGATAAAATAAAATATTAAGATGACCTTTAATCTCGTATTTAAATTAGTAAAATATTAACCCGAAATCAAGGTAGTGTAAGTTTCTTTCTCTCTTCTAGAAATCGTCAGCATTTAAGTTGACGGTTCCAACAGGAAAGGGTAGAGTCGGTGTAGGAGCAGCTTCCAAATTCTCTTTCTCTTTCCCATAGCATACGAGATTTAGCCGGTGGCATTTTCGGCTGATAAAGCAGCATGGAGCGAACGTGCGTTACATAGGCACATCCTATTTAACCCGCAAGGAGACGCTCGCCTCTCCACACCCTCGCTAAAGCACTCACGTCTTTTAATCTCCTCTCAGCCAACCGAGCCTTCTTGATTAGAACCGTCGAGCGCTCTCGAGCACTTTAGAAAAGTTGCGGAGTTCTAGGAACCCACCTCTATGAATGACCCCTCTCCTCACCAACGGAATCAAAGGAGACCTGAGGTGAGCCCTTCAGTCCACTGCGTCTCACGAGACAGACGACATCCTCTCCTCTCTCACACGATCATCTTCTGTGCTCGACATCTTCACAGAAGTATCTCTGCTCGGGGTCGGTGATTCGTAGGAGTCTGCGAGAGAAATGAAAAAACGATCTCGAAAGTTCCAGTGGCTGACATTTTCCATGTGCTTTCTTCTCTTCCACTTGATTCTTCTTTCTCTGTACTTGGTCTCAAAGGTATGAACCTTCCTTTGCATCAATTCTGTTGATATAAGATAGAATTGTATAGGTGAGTTAATAATACTTTAAATCAAATTAGAAAATCATATTAACAATAGTTTCCTGTTGAACACTAGTACTCTTATCCCTTTGTGATTGCGGTAACCTGTTTCATCTTTAAACAAGTATATGATATTACTTTGAAGCATTTTTTTTTTGAAATATGGAATGGGTCTTACAAAATTGTATTCACTTGATATCCAATGCATCAATTCCTTTGAATGAATTGTTCTAAAGTCTGCGTCTAAACCTGAATTGAGTTATACGAAAGTATTTGTACTTAGTATACCTGCACTTTAGAACTCTTAAGTGAATTTATTATAATATACCTTCTACTATGAGATTTAAATTAATCACTTACTGAACCTACCTTACTATACTTAAAATCTGACTGATTCACATATTAATTTATTGTACCTGTTTCTACTTACACGGTTTAGCACTTAATTTCATTTGTATATCTCTTATTTATAATCTAATAAAAAAAATGCCATTCTTCTGTAACTTATTTGAATAAGAGATGCATGCAAAGATCTTAACTTTTCTTAATAAGATTAATCAAGATAGAGCCAAGTATTAATTACTATCTAAAGCCTTTTGTATATTAACTTTTCAACATCATGTCTATGATTGATTAATTTTTAAAATTATTTTCACTTCAATTCCCAAATGTTATGTAATAGATACAATTATGAAATGATACTTTTGTTAAAATTGCTTGACTCATTTGACACCGGGATATAAATAGTTTCCATCACATTTTGTAATCAAGATGTTTATATTCTAAAAAAAGTGCTCCAAATTGTATTATTCTATTTCAAGGATAATACCCTACAGTTCTGCACTAGTATTGCTGAACTTGCTAACTTGTTAATGAAAGTTAAAATAACTTAGAATCTATGTTATGAAGTTAATTAGTATAGAATTGAGATTTATATCAAGCAGTTTGGGAAGGATTTAAGAACAGAATGCTAAGTTAGGTAGTATGTCGAGTAATATGATTCATCAAGACAATAAAAACATCATTTTCAAAGTTTAATAAAATTTCAATTATAAATTTTGAAGACATAAAGTTTGTGAGTGATTCATGACAGACGTAAAATACACGTCTGCGCTTGCACGCAAGTGTACGTGGTCAGAAGTAATAGGTGGAAGTTAATTTCGAGATTTATCATCCTCTGGAAATGGTGGTTTTGATATTAAGTTATATCTTCTTTCAATAATGCTTAGAAGATTGATTTTTAGTTTGATTCGGTTCCTAAATTATCAATGCAAATAACTGTAAGATATGATACGATTTGTTCAAAGAGAGAGAGTTGAGATTTCATTGTAGTACTTATAAGGACTTGGTGCTGTAACTTCTTTGTTTAAATATATAAATTGATTTATTTATGCCTAATTAAATCATGTAATCACTGTTAGAATTGGAGCAATCCTCCAATTACAATAAGTTCATATTTAGTGCAACAAGGAAAACTCCCTTGGGATTCTATCTCGGCACTTAAACCTTTATGTGATCGTGGTTTGGTTTACCTTTGCTTTCCTATGTCTAGGTTACCAAATATCTTCTTTTACTTATTAAATATCACAAACATGATTCCCATCAACAATGCATCATGCGCTTACACACGCGGTTTAGCTAGATGAGAGGATGCATTAGATCCAATGGACTGTGTCACATCATCAATTGGGTTCCCAACGTCCTCTTATCCCTTCTACTTTGCTGAGCCGCAGAAGATGAGTTGATGGGAACTTGGTTCCCAAGCATCAAATCTCTTGGTAGAGCTCTTAAGAAAAATGTGCAAGTGACCTTTGAGAACTTATCACATAGTTCTTAGCTCTACATGCACTACCTTTCTTGCTCTTGTCTAATTAATGAGCTCAGAACTCAATCTTTAATTAATAATTCTTTTAAGCTTTATTTTTTGCAAAATGGTTTGATAAAGTTCATCGAGGCATTCCATCACAATAATAAATATAGACAGTTAAATAGAAATCATTTTCACTCATTAAAATATTTTCATTACAACACCATATTATCCTTACATCTTCCTACAACTACATCCCAACCATCTCCAAATGAATTTAGCTTTCCATTAAAGAATAAATATGAGCATACATGCCAAAGAAAGTAACTCTTAACATTAGTTTACAGTAAAAAATAATCAAAAGAAAGTTTAGGAAAAATACTAGGAAGCGCCCATAGGTTTTCTAGGATTCTCTTGAATATCTTCCTGTACTTTTGCTTGACTTATCCTCCTTTTCCCTTGCTGTATTATTCTCTTCACTCATCCCGGATTGCTGCTAGCCTCTTGGAGAGTTCTCCTCTTTTTTCTTGTTGCAGCATTTCTCTTAGGCTTTTGACTATCAGAATTTGGAACCCTTGTTTAGCCTGAAATTGGCCTTTAAATAGGAGAATTTTTCAGCCCCATGCATTAATCACATATGACTCTTCATATTCTTCCACTTCAATGCAACCCCTTTAATTTATCCTACCTAGTCTCCTTGGTTTCCTGAAATTTAATGTTCATTCTGTTTTCAAGAGGCAGGGAGAAACCAAAGGTTTTATTTTGTGGCCTTTCTCATGTTGCATTTAATAGAGATTCTGGAATTTTCTGTAGTAGGCGCTGCGGCGCGTTGCAGCAATCATGATCCAAACACTATTTTTCCTTAGCGCGCTGCAACAGCTGAAGTTCAAATACTGTTCCGTTGTATATTATGATGATTACCTTAAGGCCGTTGCCCATCAACTATGGCGTGCTGCGGCGGTCGAACTTTTTAAAAAAGCGGAATAGTAACTGTTCCATTAAATTACATATGGTTTGCATAAATAATCAAAAATTCCACCGCGGCGTGCTGCGGCGGTTAAACTTTTGTGAACGCTAAATAGTGATTGTTCAATTAGTTCACATAAAATTTTTAATGATTAATTAGATATGTCGACGTGGCACGTTGTGGCGCACTGCAGCGGGCTACAGTGGTTTTGTCCCAGGTCAATGTAAATCATTGTGAGGCATAGCGCGTTGCGGCGTGCTTGGAGTGCGCTGCGGCCGATAAACTTTGGGAAAACGGATTAGCACTATTCAATTATTCCATATAATGTTCTGATTTTGCTCCCGGGAAATGACGCTGCGGCCCGCTGTGACGCGCTGCAGCGGTCTTCCTTCCAGGTCTTCATGTACACTTCCAGGTAAGGGAATTTGATGGACCTCTATGGCACGCCACATCGGTTTTCATTCAAAATTCAGTGATTCAGCTCATGCTTCCCATTTACTTCATTTTTCCTAAAAAAGTATAATTTCCACTTAGAGTATATATATATATATATATATAATGATTTGAAAGTTTAACGCTATATTTTTGCTATATGTTTCGGATATATCAATTCGTCCTGATAAGTCAAACACAATGGTATGCTGAATATTACTTTTATACTCTTATTTGATTTTATTGCTACTTAAGCATCGCTTTAAGCCAGTTTCGTGTTGACATTAAATGCGTTATTTTTACTACTAATGATATTTATGTATCTTGTGGCAAAGGGTTCCAAAATGATGGTTGAGTAGGTTAGTGGCGGGGATAGCTCTCGGGGGATATAAGGGTGCCACATAGAGTCTTTAAGGGTACCCAAATGAAGGATATGTTGTTATTGAACCCAGCCTCAAGGTTCTGGCTTTACCCATCAAAATTATTAACGTCACTTCATGATATAAATACATAATAAACATAAATATGAATTTTTATGCAATTATTAATCATTTTAAAAATATGGCATGTGATATAACCATGATAACGAAATATTTATTTGCAGAAATTATGATTAAGTTTATACTAAAACCATATTTTCCTACAATTATTGTCATTTCATTTCACCTTTCCACTTTTGCATACAAATATGTTATTTAATATTTTTTGTACTTAAAATATTCACTAAATAATTATTTTTATAATGCCAACCCAGATATAGTTGGAGGAGTCTGAGATAGCTTAAAGATGTTAAGATAATTATGGCGTGGTTTAGAAGAACAAAAATTTAACTTTTATTTTCTTTTCAAGAGACAAATATTTTATTTTCATATAATGTTATTTATGTAATATTTAGTATAATGTGATGTTAAATTGAATGAATGATATTTTTATTTCTTATATGGATCAGAATATTATTTAAATGCCATTTTGCTTAATCGCCAATATGATCACGCAGAAAAATGCATATATGTTTGATTGGTTGTTACTATGGTGCCCCGCCCCACCGCTCCGCGCAAGGAGGAGTGTAATTAAGCGATGAGATGAGTTATCACTCGGGGATGACCCAGGAATTAGGATTAACAAAGCAAATGTTCACTAAGAGGCCACTTACTTTGCTAATGCTAATACTGTAGGGTGTCTAAGTAAGTAACTACTTAAACACATGATTGTGCCCCGAATTATCATAAACAAATGATCATAATTAAGAGTGCAAATAGGTAGATGCAATAAGTAAATAGAGTGCAAAAGTTGACTGAAATAAATACATCCATTCATCACATTGTAGAAATAATAGAAAATTGATAATTATTATTACATCTTAGACTTAGTACTGAAATAAGAACATACAATGTAGGGATTAAATTATTATAAGCAATTAAATAGTTTTAAAGGAAAGAAAGACTGAAATTGAAATTAGATGCTCTCTCCAACAAAAATAAAATCTAAGCAACTGTAGAAGGGTCTTCTTCATGCTCATGCTCCTCAGTTGAATTTAACTCCTTAAGCTAATTTAAAAATGACATGTTGGTTTTTAAATGCTAGGGCCCGATCAAGAAAAAAAAATTGGTTAAATAAATTGTCTAAGCACCCTTTAGATTGATAATTTCTTATGTTTTAAGATATCACAAATCATCCTAAGAAAATAAGAGCTACAAAGTATCAAATGAAGTAGTAAAATTATGAATAATACATTTATAACTTAAGCAAAATATGAGATAAGAAAATATATCTCAAACCAGAACTACAAAAAAGGTAAAGCAATGTATAAATGTAAACTACTAAGCACAAATCTAAAACAAATTTGATCAATGTATATATGTTGATTTTATGATAAAAGTGCAATACAAGTAAAATAATACTGAATCTAACATCCTAACATGCTAACACAAAAAATACTCTATAAAACCAGAAATTTGCTAAAAATACATAAATACTGAAAAATGTTAAATTGAACTGGACTTAAAGTAACTGAAACTAAACATAATTGAACTGGAAATAAATTATTTTAATTAAATTGGACATATGCTTAGAATTATCCTGCCTTAATAGAAATTGGCTAAATCTAACCACAGAATAGAAACTGAATCATCTAAACCAGTGATGGCTAGATCAAACATACAGTATCCAGAACATTGATGTCTGGATCTAAGTTGAAAAATAGAACTGCAGAGATAGACTAATTAGGACACATTTTACCAAATTATTATATGATTTACTATTTATACTTTTTATTCATGCAATGACATAAAAAATTCTAAGACTAACATATGATATTCATCAAATATTATATGTCTCATATAGTGTGTCAAAAAAGTAAAGGCTTAAATCAAGAAAGCAGTGCATACAAAGCAAGTAATGATAAGCAGTACTACACAAAAATCTGTGATATCATTTGCTTTCTAATTTAATCGCTCTAATTATTTAGAGATTATATAAGCTCAGGATTTTGAATATCCTACTATCTAGTATAAACTTAGAGTCACTGTACTATAAGTTAAATAATTAAAACAAATCAAGTTATAATTTAAATCAATTAATGTCGCATGCAAAAGTTAAACAATAAATTAATCGCTTTAATTGATGAATTTATTAACCCAAACTAACCTTGATTAAATAAAATCAAGATTAAGAGATTAAAAGTTAAACTCCAAAGTATTAGGGTTTACACATATTAATCCAAAGGCACTAACATCTAAGGTTCTAAGATTTCCTAACTCTCACGAACTAAAGGTTAAGACAATTTTATTAAGGATAATTAAACTTAATAAGATGGATATTTAGTCTTAAACTAAAGTTAAAAGATAAAATAATCAAAAATAAAATATATACTATAAACCTAAATCAAGGATTCATTACATTGAGTAACTCATTTACCAAATATAATGAATACTAATCTAAATCTACATCTAAGCACTTAGGAAGAGATTACTAAGATCTTCTAAAAAAATTTACTTAAGGGATTTCCTTATTGAGATGACTTAAGAAAAGTATAATAATTAAATACTAAGATTAATATTGATTTAATTAACAATAAAGAGTGGTTTGGGAAGGCATAATGTTCAAATCCACATTTTGAACTTCCCAAATTAACTTAGAAATATTAGAAAGAAAATCTAATGTCTTGCCTTAAAGTCAAATTAAGAAGTCTAAATGATCTAAATTGGATTCATATATATTTGCTTTACTAATTTAAAGGGAAATGACATATTTTTAAGGTATAAGGGCACTTAAATTAAAGTTGGGCAAAATGGCCAAAATTCCCCTACTTAAGGGTCAAAAATAAGCTTTTAAGAATTAGGGTTACAAATTCATTTCTATTATTGTTAAATGGTTTCATACTATCTATTATAAAGATAGACACTAAGAACACCCAATTTAACTAAGGATTAAGACTAATGAGCTCAAATTAGGGTTTAAGCTCATTAAGTAATAATTAGCAAAATTATATAAGAAAATCTAAATTTTATGATATACTTAGGTTCTATTCAGTCCAAGGAACTCAAAAGTACTAATTTTGCTAAAATCTGAGGTTAAATATAATAGATATGAGTAAAAAGGGTGATTAGGGTGGGGTCCAAATATTCAATTTCACTAATTGGTGTCCAAATCAAGCAAACTCAGTGGTTATGGGTTATCTATAGAACACTATGTACAATGACAGTGAATTTGCTAAATTTGTACATTAATTAATTAATCTAGGTCTAAATTATGGTTTAGAATGATTAGTGAGTGATTAATAAAATTATTTATAGAAATTTGTTTTAACTTCACCAATGTGTTCTACTCTATTTTATGAGCGATTAGTAAAATTAATTACAAAAAAATTATTTTAACTTCACCAATATGTTCTCCGCTATTTTGTGAGTGATCAGAGACTTAAAACCTAAATTTTGGCTAATTATTGAGCTCAATATTCATTAATCCATTTTTAGGGTGATTAGGCTAAATTAGGAAATCTAATCATGTAAACTAAAATTTTCTTGCAGATTTATGTTCCTTGTATTTTTCTGATCTAATGGCATATTGGATTATATTATGTAAAGTTTATTTGACTAAGTTTTGGAATTATTAAATTTTAGGATTAAGGGGTAATTAGTCTAAAAGGTAATTAGTGAAATTAATCACCAAATAGAAAAACAAATGGCATAATATTAATTCTTATATACTTTTTATTAAAATAATTTATTAGATCACTATGTTTGGAGTTGTAATTATAAAGTTATGAAGCCTTGAAAATTTATAAATAATTAAATAAAGAAAATTTTTGAATTTTATTCCATGATCAGTCAATCGGTGGAAGAAAAAAACAGAATCCTTAGAATCCACATTCTACTTACACAGAGTGCTTCATGAGGTGTGCCATATATCGATGGAAAGGTCTCTTTGATACCAAATACGCCTCATAATTTTGCCTATAATTTATAAAATTACGATCCCTAATTCGGGCTTAAAGGAAATAAATAGTGCCTTAGGGTTCTGTCCTAGCTTTGGATGAAAAAAATGAAGGTATTGCTCTTGCTCTAGGATAAATCCCAATGTTGCAAATGATGATTGAGATTCAAATGGGGTTAAGAATAAGAGTTTTAGGGGGCCTAGGTGGTGGCTATGCCACCCGCACGCGGCCTTCTACCGTGTACACACACAAGCAACACATTTTTTATAATAATTATTGATTAATAATTAAATAAAATTTAATTATTCAAAATTAAATAATCAAATGAGCTCCGAAAAATCCCAAAATTTCAACTCTAGCTAATTGGGGGTGAGGAATGTAATGGCAAAATCGAATTTCAACTCTAGCTAATTTGAGATCAATTTAGTTATTTTATTTTCTTAGGTATTTTAAATATATTAAAATATTCAGGAAAATTTGACGACTTCTAAAAATTTTCAAAATATCACCTCTAGCTAATTTGGGTGATGAGCGCAATGACGAAGTCAAATTTTATGATCTGATATAAATTTATTATTTTCATTTTCCTGATTATTCAAAATTTCCAAAAATTAGGGTTTGGTTTGATTGAATCTCAATTTGGACTAAATCTTCAAGGTTTGCTCCTAATGACTAATTAAGACTAATGGAATGAAGATTTGGACTTGGTTTAGTTCTGATTGATAAGGGTAACAATATTGGGTTATTGTAGTTACCAACTTAACTTGGGTCTTCACACACACCATCTCATAACCCCTTTTCATGTTTATATAACATGCTTGGGATTTTGAAAATAATGCTTACTGCTTGTCCTCTACTTTACCTATAAATCTCAAGATATCACTTAACTTCCTTCTCTACCCCCTTATATGAACAACCCATTATTTTGGAGATTATAGCCTATTGAGCTAATTCTCAAGGCTCAAATCTAGACTTAAGAACTCCCCACGACCTTAGTTTCATATCTCTTGAAGACATTCAAAGCCAATTCTACCTTTATCCTCTTATACATATAAAAAAATATATATATTAACCACAACTGTTGTTATCCTAGGGTTCACTATGGGAGTTGTCATTGCTTCTTGAGCCATAAACAAACAAATAAATCTTGTCATCAGGTACTCCATTACTATGGCTATAATTAATTAGAAGGCACTACTACTGGTTTCAATCCAATCCTTTTATAAAGTTTCTCATTTATAATTATTTGAGTGTAGACATTGACTAGAATAATAGAATTATGAGTGACCTATTAAACTAATGAGTTGACCTAAATCTCTAAATCTTATAATGACTGCATATCCACATTAACTTCAAATATTTTGTAGACAGAAAAATTTGAATCCATCTCTATAGTCTAGTAGAAGCTCAAGTCTACTAGTTGGCTGGGTGAAATATAGTACTGGATAACCTTACCATAAGTAACCTATTGAGATTCCAAGTTAAATTAAGACCTAAAATGATCTAAAGGTTCCTCTCAGTGCTTAAAAACTTCTTAAAAGTAAGCAAGGGTCAATGAGACCTCCTTTTCACCAAACATTATGTCCATGGAGGTCTCCTTAAAGCCAAAGTTGCTCTATTTCCTTCCTCCTTACATTAAAACCACTTGGGTTAACTTTGACTAAGCCCAATATGATCTTGAAAGATCCCAAGGCAACCTGAAAAATTATATTGGCTTATTTTTAGCATGGTTTAAAAATCATAAACCCTAATTTCTTTGATAATGAAAGACCAATTCATCCAATGGAAAAGGAAGAGATAGCTTGAGCTAGCTCACTTCCATTGAACTAACCCAATACATTCCAAGGCTCAAGAAAGTAAGGTGACACTATAGGAGGAGTTTAGGGCAATATTAACTTTCCATGGACCCATGACAAGTTAACGATCCCAAAAAGCCCCTTTCATGATCACTTGGGTTATCCATTCCCATGTACTAACCCAAGTCAGCCTAAGGCATAAAATAAAGGTCTAAATGAGCATAAAAACTAAACCGCCCTTCAATCCCTAAGTTCAAGAAAGAGACTATTATAAAAAGGCAACTATTGAAAAGCTAAGGTAAGGAATGCGTACACCAAGTTAATGACGCCATCACAACTAACCTAACATAATCTAAAATAAGTGGTCCCATTAATGAACTTAAGAATAGTTTGATTCACTCTTAAACTAGATTGGATTAGGTAAAGTTAGATCCATAATATCTCAATTACTTTAAGAAAATCCCCTAAATCTTTATTCAGTCAATTTAAGCTAATTCATGAACTGGATGATCCCAATTGGCTTAGAGCTAAGTCAAGAATGATACATACTTTATCCATCTTGGATTGAGTTGAGAAGTAGACCCATAAAAACCATGCACCTATGGGGTAGCAAAGTCTCATGGCCTCAACCCATAAGGGAGGCTAGGCAATGTGTAATGGCATGTGCGTTATATTTGAGCATGATTTGGTCAATAGGAGCCTAATGCTTGTGTCAAGCACTCCATGTGATATGTGGAATGAAAAATAGTAAAGAAGAACAATTATTATTATTTTTTTAGTAATTAAATAAATGAGTAGAATAATTTGATGCCGGATCGCCAAAATAATAGCATTTTTGAATTTATAATCCCCGAATTAGTTAAGAGTGAAGATTTCATATTTTTCAGACACAAAACAGAGAAAATATGTGAAAACTAAAAATTGAATAAATAAAAATTTTATTTTAAATTAAAATTTAATTTAAATTATTTACGACGGACAATTCGTCGCGGCAATCGAAGGACCAATTTATGGTCTTACGCAGCCGTTGGATCGACCTAGCCCGCCATCCAATGACCCATGATCCATCTAATCACGCAGTGGTGGTTCCATGCAACGAACGGGATCATGAACTGCGGGATAACTCATTCACGACTGCCAAATTCTATTTAAATAGAATTTGATGGTCTAGAACATATTCATATCATTGGACCAGATCAAACCATCGAATCCGATCCTCAGATTCAATAGCCAAGATTATTTCCTGGCAATCTTCTTTGCTCGCAAAGCTCACATGACATGTCGTCGCTATCACACGTGACAGGCCCCCTGACACACCTTGTCTTGCACCTAGATGCAGTGAGGAGGACCACATGACAACCCTTGTGCATGTTCCATCTCATCAAGGAAGTCGGGAGCCCTCGAGGACCCCCGCTTGTGCATAGCTACGTCTACCTAATCTCTTGACTAGCCGCTGGCCTATGCCTCCCTAGTGGCTGGGGCTGGCTGAGCTGGGTTATAAATACCCTAGGAATCCCCACAACTAATTTCACACCTCCTCCGCTCTCCCCAAGCTCCCCTTATCTCTCTCTCGGTGCCCCGTCCAAGCACCATTGTCCGGCCATTTCTGGCCACCCTCCGGTCCAACAGAGTCCCAACACTTAGCCGAAGTCGAAGGAGCCCTTAGTACCTCGAGCTGATATTAGGAACCTCCTCTCCAAATTCTAACCCAAGAAGAACTGTTCCCCCTTCGACTGCGCCACCACTAGCACCGACGACTGTCAGAGCAACACCAATAGCCCGAGCACTCCTTATTAAGCAAGGATTCAATTAAGGTAAACCATTTCCCCTCGATTGTCCTAAATCTCAAGTTGATCCAATCGGGCTAGCTCAAGCTATCCCGAGCCTAGGCTGGGGCTAGGGTCGGGCTAGCCCACTTAAGGCTGACTTGACCCCTCCCAATGGACTAGTAGAGCCCATTAAAGCATGAGGGAACCAAGGTGAGCCCCCATAACCCCACTTGCTCATTTTAACTCTTTGGCTAGACTCATGCTAGCTCAAGCTAGCTCGAGTCCCATCCCAATTAACTTAGTCAACTAAAGGTATCATGTCGAGAGTTATCAAACAATAATCAATAATAAACTATTTCTAATTTAACTTAGATAAAATAAAATTATCCATCAAACAGAAAACCAATTTAGAGTAAAAGTTACATAAATTGTTTGATTAAAATCGCATAATTTTCAAAGTAAAGGACTAAATAATGCAAGTCTATCTCACACTTGATGCTTGAGCTCGCCCGCACCAGCTTCAAAATATATTTATCTTCCTTTTAGCTTTCTTATCTTAAAATATTATAGCATTTCCAATCAGATCGGAGCAAATAGAGTATTTAATAAAAATTAATTTCTAATATCATATATAGGGTTTGAAAGTAGCAATATTATTTCAAAAGAAAATTTCATTAATGGAAATAAATGAGCCAAAATATGCATCATATAATACAAAAATATGCATTTACTTCATGTCAATTAAGCTGAATCTCTTAATGGAGAAAAAATAATAATTTAAGATAATAAAGTAATAATTTGAAATAAATCATGTGACAATAATATCCTCATTTTAGGCTTAGGACCTCAAATCCTCACAGGAAAACTTAGATATTGGTAAAAAATATTACAAGAAGGTATACAACACGCCGGCAATTTTTCATAATTTTCATTTTAATTTATTGAGTCTTTTCTCTGTATCTTCTACCATTTTCTAGTGAACTTGATCCCTTCTTATTTCGTAATGGATTGCTAGCAAACCATACTCATGTCATATATAAAAATTTAAAATTTGAAATAGGCTTAAACATAAATGATAGAAATAATTATTCCAAATGACTCTACGTACCTTTTGTTTGATTATCCAGTTCTTAACGTTACTATAATATATTAAAAGTCAATATTAATACATTAATTTGATGTTTAGTCTTGTTTATAAGGCTTAGGATTCAATATATAACAATTTTATATCTAAATAATAATTTCATAAGAATATATTAAATTTGATTAATTAAATTTTTATTTTTTTATTGAACTTTGGAAATCAAAAGAGTACTTCTAAAGTACTCAGTAGCCTCTAGTGTATGAAGGCAACTTATTCTTATTATATCAAAAAACATACATGCCAAGTTTCATATTCCAAATTTGCATATATTGAAAGTTATAATCATGCAAATATTGTGATAAATTTAAAAAATTACTGAATATTTTTTTGAAACTTTGAACACATAAATGAATATCTTAATGACATTTTTAGCATCTATGATCAATAGTAAGCTTGTTACTAATATATCTGAGAATACGCATAGCTATGGCTAGATTAAAAGTTATAATATTATAAACATAGCATGATAAAATTTTGAAATCTGTCAAAATATGTCAAGTTAAAATCAATGATTTTAACTGAAATTTAAGTGCCTAAATAGAGATTTTAGAGTTCAAATGGACTAGTAAAGTCTTATGTGATGTTGCTTCATATATATATGAGAATCTATATAACAAGTTACAACAACCAAATATAAGTGGATAAAATGTTATGATACTACAAAGTGACAAGAAAACTAGGAAAAACTTCATGAAAAATTTTCTAAGTTAAAAATTAGAATTTATTTTTAACTTTGAAGTAATTTTTTAACGCCTTAGAGACAATATTAGGGTGGAATGTCTTCTAGAGATTTGTTAAGAAATCATATGGAGCATGTGTGTAAGAATTTCAGCAACAAACTATGATTAAATCAAAAGTTATGCTAATACAAAGTAGGGGTAAAATTTTGCAAAATAGCTAAAATGTTCTAAGAAAAATTTAAGATTTCTAGAAACTTTACATGCATTTTAGAAGACCTTAGAGACTTTACGTGTGTGTGAGGTGTTCTAATTTTTTGATGACAGTATATACGAGATTGCATATGATAAAATTTAAGTCTTAAAATTTCATAATAAGAGAAATAGAAAGATTCAAAATATAAGAAAAATCTCATTTTGAACCTGAGATTTTTAAATGAAAAAATCATTCATCAACCATGGGGGTTGCATTTGACTTAGAGGTGCTTTCATACAAGTTTCTAATTCAAATCCAATTTCTCAAGCATCACTTAGCTCATAATAATGGCATGTATGGAAGATATATATATATATATATATATAAACATATGCTGAAGGTTTCTTATGCTTCAGCAGTTGGAACTTGAAGTATGTTATGATCTGCATAAGTCCAGATATTGCTCATGCAGTGGAAGTGGTTAGAAAATTTATGAGAAACCTAGGGTAGCACCATCAACTCATGGTTAAGTGGATCCTAAGGTATCTGAAAGGTACAATAAGCAAAGCTTTAAGCTTTAGAAGATATGCCATTATTTTATAGGACTATGTAGACTCAGATCTTATAGGAGATGTTGATAGCAGGAGAAACGCTATGGGGTATGTGTATACTTTGGGAAGTTCGGCGGTGAGCTGGATCTTTAGGCTACAAAATATCGTGTCGCTATCTAGCATGGAGGCATAATATGTTGCCATTATAGAGGCAAGTAAAGGGATGATCTAGTTGAAGAGTTTTATGAAAAAATTGGGCAAGGAACAGGAGAATGTGAAGCTCTACAGTAATAGTATGAGCAGTATTCACCTAGCAAAAAATGCAGCATTTCATACCAGGATAAAGCACATTTAACTTCGTTACCATTTCATACAGTTAGAAGAAAGGGCAGCTTGGATTGGAGAAGATCTACACTTCTAATAATCCAGTTGATATGTTCACAAAAATAGTAATAGTGGAGAAACTGATGCTATGTGCAGCTTAACTTGACCTTGGTACATAAAGAGAAAGCGGGGGTGAGCCACACTACGTTTTTTGACAAGAATAGAAGAAGACAATGAAGGAACAAGGGTTGAAGGAGGATGATTACCTAAAAAGGTCTCAAAGTGAGAGATTGCTGTGTTGTGGAGACCACTTAGTCCATCATAGAGATGCTAATTGTAATGACCCCAATAATTGGATTGAAGATTAATCCAAACATTGGGATGTTACCTTAGCACCTAATACTCAATTAGAAGAAAACTAATCAAATATAGATGCTAAGTGGCCAAGTCTCTTTATGAGTAAATATTAAGTTAATGTAAATTTGCAATGAAATGCAATAGAAGATACATGTTAAGGAGATGCATGAAAACATTGAAAGTATATACAATACAAGCAATTAGTATAATCTACTCATTCATCCCAAGTAATTACAAAATAAGTAATCACAATACAAATATGCAAAGATAGGTAAAACTAACTGAAGCAGTTTTAAATTTAATTATTACAAATTCATTTAAATGAACAGGAAATAGAGAATAAAACCATTCTCTTTATTAAACTAAAAGTGCAAGAAAATTTAAATAGTAAGTGGGAGCCTTTTTATACTATGCTATAATGTGGATATTATGTTCTACTATTTTTTGCTTCCGCTATTTTGATATGTTGATATATATTCTCAATTTTAGGTGACGAGTCTTTGGCTTAAGGCGGGTTAGGTCATACTTGACTCTACTTAAGTTGGGAATTTGCCACAGTTGGAGACCGTACTCCTCGTGATTATGTTAATATTAGTATTAGTATGGCTGCGAAGGGTACGGAGCCCCACACATACACTAGTCATATATTAAGTGGGGTATTATACAACTTAGTTTGAGAGAATAAACTGTAAAAGTTTTTGTCCCTTTATCTTTGTGCGCATTGATAAGTTTAGTTAAACAAACTAAGTGATTAAGGTTATCTTTCTTAAGAATATACTAACTATATACATGCACTCCCATCATGTGATAACTTAGAAGATTTTAAGATCTGGTTTAAAGTAATCTATAATCAAATTTCATATTATAATAGTCTTAATAAAATGTGCTTATTATGAAAATTAGGATGTATAATTTTATGTCTTACTTTAGTTTATTTCTTGATTTTTAATAATTTAAGAATCATATTAAGTTTGAAAGCATTTGGCATGAATTGCGTAAGCATAAGCATCAAAAAATATTATGAACTATGGGATGCAATATGCATCATGGATATTAGGATTCCGTGAGATGTATGAGGCACCAAATGCAAAATGACATCATAAATCAATGACACAATTAGATGCATATTCAATGATATACAACACAATTTTATTTTAGTTTTTATTCAGTTTTAACTTTTTTTGTATTTTCATTTTCAATACTTAGTCTTTCAGCCACTGTTTTACCTTATTTTCAATTTTATACAATTTCACACTTTTCAGCTATTTTAATGCATCATATAGTATTGATTGTTTACTTAAATGTTAAATTTTAGATAATTATAAATGTATACAGTAGCTTTAATTGTGTTAGACTCATTGTCTAATATGTGGTACTTTTGGGATCTGGTAATTTGCTATACCCAAAGCAGTTTGAGGAGCAGGCTCAGGAGGCTTTCCAGGAGATTCAGGAGGAGTTTGTGGAGCATTAGCCAGCTTAGTCTTTAGAATTTACTTTTTGCTTTAATCTATTTTCTACAGTGAGTGAGGAACATTTTTATTATTATTTTTATTAAAGCAAATAATCTGTAATAATCTAACTCTGGATGTGTTTTTTTTTCTGAGATGAATGCTTTACTTAGCTTCAGTATTGAATGATATGGACGAATGCTATAGCTTTTGCACTTTATATTTATTTTTACTTATGCTTAGTATTGTGATATGATCAGCATGCATAATATTAACACTCATATATATTAGATTCTTATTAAAAATCATTTTCATAATCTAATGTATATAAGTATTATATCCAATACGTAAAATAAATATTTCACCCTAAACTTAAGGATTAGTCCTCAACTCTCTTTTGGAGTTGAGTTTTAGTTCAGTCAGTCAGTAGAAATTTAGGAAGGTTCAATAGTCCTTCCAGAGTAATGCACCGTTCCGCCGCAAATTGTTCTAAAATTACCTCAGTTGTGAGCAACAACGGGATGGGGCGTTACACTGGTCACTCTTGAGAATTCCCATGCCCCCTTTTTTATCCTAAAACACTATCATGAACCATCTCTATCTATTCAAACACAACAAACCCATAAGATATATCAAGAAGCATGGGTTCATCGGAAACTTGAGAATAATCCTCCTAGTGTTCGATGGCTTCCTGATCCCACTGCTTGTCACTATAGCCCATTTCTAAATCACCACTTGTCCATTGCATCAGCTTCCTAGATGCCCCTTTTGACTTCTTTGAGTCCTCGGGAAGCTTCTGAGTTTGATTCCCGACCACCAAAGGTCGATCCCTCCTTCCATTCCTTCCTTTAACTTGAGAGCACAACTTATCTATTTTGGCTAGCCCGATCTATCCCAAGACTTTCCCAAACAAGATCGACCTCCTTAAGGCCCCATTGTTCCTAAGGAAGCTATTTGCTAAGGTCAACAAGTTAAATTTTGTTAAATTCTTATTGATCCAGAAATTAGTTAAGGCTAACTCTTTGTCAAAACTAAGTTTAACCTTCTTATTTGATAATTAGGATTCAAAATTATCTACATTTGATCTCCACTGACCTTTGGGAACATAAATGGGTAAGATCCTAAACTCTAATATCCTAAATACAAAAATTGGCTCACTTGGGCTAATTCAAGCTAGCCTAAGTTTAAGCCATGGACAAAAGATGATTTTAGCACACTTATGTCCATGCCTTGACAACCTCCAAAGCCTTGGCAGGTCTCAACAACCCTTGAGAGTTAAGTAGAAAGCTATTAATACATTGATTCATTATTAAAGTCCATTTGGCTTAACTTGGGATAACTTAAGCTAGCCTAAGCCAAACATTGACCTTGGGTGGTCCAAACCATGTGGGGATGGTTTGGACCACGCAACCCAGATCAAGACCCCATTGGCCTTAAGGTCCAAACTTAAATGTTGACTCACTTGTGTTATCTTGAGCTAGCCCAAGCCAAGCCTAATACGGTGTTAGCCCAAGCCACAAGAAGGGAAGCCTTAACCAACTCCAACCCTTAATAAGAATATAGTTTTTGAATTGCATTAGAATGGTTTGATGTTGGCGACTGACATGTCATTGGTACAATAGTAGTCAAAGAAGCTATTACAAAAATTTGCATTGTGCAAGATCTAATGCATTCTACCCAAGATCATCACAACATTATCTACTTGATAGAACTTGAAATGAAACATAGTCAGGCTACATGTTTGGGCAATCTCCACTCTCCATTTGTTAGCCCCTTAGAAGTTGTGTAAAGCACGGCCTTCAGCTTACCATATGACCCTTTGAAGTTGAGTTCAAAGATATTCACAATATATTTCATGTGTTATAACTTTGCTGCTTAATTCCATTTTTAATAGTTCATGTGATGAAAACAATAAGGAAAGTTTGCTTTCATTGTTTAAAAATCATTAAACAACAACATTCTTACGGCCAATGCATAGTGGAAGCATAGAGTAAGGCTCAAGTTTGCAATGTAAGAGTGTAGTCACAGTAAATTTATTCAATATGCTACGCTAAAATGCGGGTGTCAAAGGATTTTTGGTTGAAAGACATCTCAAAATTGTCTACTTTGAATTTTTTTTTGTTAGATTTAGCACATGCAATCTAAAATGAATATGTATACTTTCTAAATATAAATTTAACCCTTAAAATATACAAATTTGAACCTTTTATATTGTAAGTTTAATAGTTATCAATTACAAAATTGAAATTTTTGTATATAAATACTTTAATTTTATTTATACAAAATGTATGATTCTAAGAAGTTCCAAGAGATTGCTTAGACTTTGCCAATTTGTTTTAAAAGCTCATAATGACCAAAAAAAAAAGTCAAAAATAAAGAATTTTTTATTTTAGGATTATTACGGGATTAAAAAAAAATTGTATCCCACATTTGACATTTTTCTTTCCCAAATTCATTTTATTCCTCTTTCTTGTTCCTTCGTAATGTTGGTCCTTCGTAATGTTGGGATGTGGAGACCATAAAAATTATCGTGGAGATGCTAATGGAGCTCTCGTAGGTTTCTAGGAGGTTCCGAGGCAATACGGGAGAAGACGGAGAAGTTCAAGTGTTGCAATGCGCCATAGCGGGTCGTGAAGCGTCCTAGCGCGCCAAGGTGTCCAACATCCAGAGATTTGGGCGCTACGCCGCGCTGTGGCGCCGTAGCGCGCTCTAGCACCAGGCAGGCCAGAGACTGGGGCACTACTGCGTGCTGTGGCGTGCCGTAGTGCGTTCCAGCACCAGGCAGACGAGAGACTTGGGCGCTACATTGCGCCCTGGCGTCTGGCCACCGGAAACCAAGGCGCTACGGTGCGTCGTAGCGACATACGGATTTCAACTCCGGTTTAGGCGTCGCCCTAAGTGATTTAGGGGGTATTTTGGATCATTTGGATCTAAATGATGCATGAATATATAATGAAACATTATGGAGATGTTTCCTAAGTGTGTTGCTTGCTTTGCAAGGGTTTTTGGTGTTAGCGAGCGTAAAATATCAGATTTTTTAAATTTAGTTTTCTATTTTTTTTAATTCACAATAAATTGACAAAATAAAATTATAGGATTGTTAGAAATATTTTAAAAGTTTTGATAATTTATTTGGAATTTTTCAAATATTTGTAGTTCCTGGTTATTTTATTATTTTATTTAATTAAGAAAAATGAACTAATTATTTGGATCTCGGATGCAATATTCGACTTCGTCATTGCGCTCATCACCACAAATTAGCTAGAGGTCATGTTTTGAAAATTTTTGGAAGTCGTCGAATTTCTCGAATATTTATTGTATTTAAATAAATAATAATAATAATAGTAAGATAATTAAATTGATCTCAAGCTAGGACACTTCACCCTACACCTTCTCAAAGACTAAATGAGCATTAAGAAAATTTCAAATTTCCATTAAAATGATAGGAACTCTAGCAAATAAATTACAAAAATACCCCCTCTCCCTATTTTGTATTAAGATTAAATTAAACTTTAAGTTATGGGTGATGACTTAGATTTAATTTAAATCATTTTATAAAGTAGAAATAAATCAATCATATGTCATAAGAAAATTGTAAATTATGTCTAAACTTAAGATAAATAAGGAGTTTTTTTAAAATATTTATGTTCATGCTAATAATTAGGATGATGATATATATGTAATATGTTCAAGCTCTTACTTAAATTAATGTTTATAATTATTCTCATATTGAAACAAAATTTGTAAAATAACATCTTATATTAAGATGAAAATATATTATTTGGAAACTTTAAATTTGTTTGCATAAGAATGAATATTATATGTTCAAATTTTGTTAAATTAATATTTAGATTTATCATCAAGTTAAATAAAATTTGTAAATAACATCTTATATTATAATGAAAATATATGTATTTGAAAATTTTTAGATTTATTTTCATAAGAATAAATATTGTATGTTCAAATTTTATTAAATTAATATTTATATTTATCATCACATTTAAATAAAATTTGTAAAATAATATCATATATTAAGATGAAAATATATGTATTTGGAAATATTAGATTTGCTTTCATAAGAATGAATATTGTATATTTAAATTTTGTTAGATTAATGTTTATATTTATCATCATATTTAAATAAAATTTGTAAAATAATATCTTATATTAAGATGAAAATATATGTATTTGGAAATATTAAATTTGCTTCCATAAGAATGAATATTGTATGTTTAATTTTTATTTAAATTAATGTTTAAATTTGTTCATATCTTATGTTAGTATTAAAATTATTCTATTAATTTTTTTATTTGATGATTAGTTTTACTAATTACCTATTTGCCTAATTAACTACTTAATCTTAAATATTGATAATATCATAACTTATTTAAATTACATCCAAATATAATGATCCAATATACAATTTTGATTAAAAAAATATAAAAAATACTAATATGTAAAAAATTTTAATTTTTGTCATTAGATTTCTTAATTTAGCCTAATTACTCTCAAAATAGATTAGTAAATAAGACTCATTAATTATCCAAATGTCAAATTTTAAGTTTCTAATGACTCACAAAATAGAGGAGAATACTTTGGCACATTAAAAATAATTTTTTTGTAATTAATTTCATAAATCACATATTAATGAGCTTAAATCCTAAATTAAGCTCATTAGCCTTACAACTTAGCAAAATTAAGTATTCTTAGTATCTATCTTCATATCAGACTGTAAAAAAACATTTGACATTAACAAAATTTAATTTGGAACCATAATTCTAAAAATCACTTTTTATACCCCTTTAAGCGGGGCATTTTGATTATTTTGGCCAAATATTAAATTAAGTAAATTTTAATAATTTAATTAAATTATTTATCTTTTAAATTAGTAACTTAATGATTCAAGGTCAATTTTAAAAAAAATTAGATCATTTTCTTATTTTAAAAACCTAAATTTCTAAATTTAATGTTTATAAACCTAAGGTTATATTAACAAATAATAAATCATGTTAAATCATAAAATATTAAATTAATGAATTAAATCATTATTTGGCAGATCAAAGGAGCTGATATGGTTGTGTCAAAATAATTAGGTATATAAATTTACTTATAAGTTTTATTTCAGCATACATACTTTGAGCCATTTTTATTTGAGCTTTGCTTATGCTTTCTAATATACTTGCCGCTTATTAATTTACAAAAATTATCATAAGGCATGTAACAAAAAGATGAAATGTATTATATTATTATGGAATTTGCCTTTGGGGGATGGAAAACAACACTGAGAATTTGTACAAATTGGGCATGCTCTAGTAACCTCTGGGACTAATATGGAAGGATTTAGCCCTTCTTAAGAAGTGGGCAAATCCAGAGGAAAGACACCATCATTTCCAAACTTTGAATAAGCTACCGATGGGTAACAAGAAAACTTCATAAGGGTTATGCCTATGAGTTTATGTGGGGCCCCGTACCCTCTGCAGTCATGCTAATACTGAGATCGACATGATTATAGAGAGTACGGTCTCCAACTGTGATAATCCTCCCAACTATAATTGAGTAAGGTATAAACCCAACCCGCTTTACCTGAAAGACTTTCCACCTGAAACTGGAGGTCAAGTATCAAAATATCAAAGTAGCGGAAGCATAAAAGAGTATAATATCCACATTATAGCATAATAAGGAAACTATAATAAAAACTTAACTCAATATAACAGTGCATAAAGTAAATACATCTAGAATATGAAATTATTACAGATTGAATTTAAAAAAAAATGAATACTCGTCCTTACAACTAAAAAATAAAGTTAATTAGTTATGCTAAACAACATGAATGTCCTCCTCCCGGCTAAGCACCTCTCTGGCAAGAACCTTAATGAACAGCTCCGAATCTAACATTGTCTGTATCACAATGCCAGGGCCCCAGCCAAGAAAGAGAAAACTTATAATTAAACAAATTATCTAAGCATATTTTAGGCTGATTAAATAAGACTAAATGTTCAAGATATCACATCTTTTACTAAGCATGTAAGTAATTAAGGTACAGTAAGTCACAAAAAATAGGATAGCTATAAATTAATATTTAAAACTAATCAAAGCAAAGTATGTAAAGTAACATACCTCAACCAGAAGCTGTAATAAGGTTAAGTAGTAAATATATAATAATTGAAAGTAAACTCATCATAACATGTTTATGATCATATGAATACATGCTAATTTTTATAATTAAATCTGAACTGAAGTATAAGAAAACTAAAATAAGACTATCATCTTAAATTTGCAAATACTGAATAAAATGATGAACCAAAAGTATTGAACTGAAATGAACTACAAAAGCATACAAAAAATAGTAAAAATGTAAGTAAAATAAATGGCTAAATAAGCCACTGAACTGGAACTGAACTAAAAGTAGAAATATGCCTGAAGTAGTACTGCCATAATAAAAAATATTCCAAAAAAGGGCCATCATACTAAAAGTTCAACATGTATCTCCCTAAGCATTCGCAGAGCTAGGTTCAAGTTGAACTTATAAACTTAGACATGTATCCCCCTAGCCAAGCACAGAGCTAGGTCCAAGTCTAATCTATAACTAAAGAACTGAACTGAAGAGACAGACTAAATTAGAACACACTCTATTGTACTAGATGAACTGAACAAACTGAGTGAAGTTAAATCATGCTTATGAAAATTCAAATCTAACATAGGGTACTCATCAAATATTCTATGTCCAACTAATATGTCAAAGAAAAAGGCTCAAACATAAGGTATGCAAAGCAGTAATAATAAAGTAAGAAAGAGACTCAACTAGACATACGTGATATCTATTATTGTCTAAATTTGTTTTATTCTATCTATTAAGAGCTAGTATAGGCTTAGGATCTCCAATATCCATATATCTAATACAACTCAGATTTACGACCTTGCAATTAACATTAGAACTTAACAAGTTCTAATTTATAATCAGAATGAAGACTACAAAGGTTAAGTAATTAATCAATGACTTAGTTATTATATTTTGATAGCACGAACTGAAACTTGATTATGCCGATCAAGATCTAAGAATTATGGGTTCAAACTCTAAATTGGGGTTTAAACCTGAATTATAGGTACTAATCTTCTAAGGATCTAAGGATTCACACCAAAACTTATTCTAAAGGTAGAGGATCTTAGAAGCTGAAAGATTAAGGAAACTATGATCTTATAGAAGGACTAAATCTAGTTGTCATAAGATAAAATAATCAATCAAGAATTTAGGAATCTAAGATTTAAACTCAATCTATATAATAATCTCATTATTATATAGGTTGAACTAACATAAACCCACTACAAGGATTTCAAAGGGATTCACTTAATCAAAAATTTCAAGAATAGAATGATTCAATTCAAATTGGATTTATAAAATGATGAACTTCTAAGGATTCAAGATCTTAAGGTTAGGTTAGGATTATAAATCACATGAATTTATCTTAAGGTAACTTATGGTTTATTAGTCTAGATTCAAATGTTTGATCAGCAATTGTTGAATAAATTCATGCTCATTAATAATTGCCAAAATAAGAAGTCAATTTAGATCAACTTCCTTATGAATTTAATTGATGTTGATTAAGGTCAAAATCAATATTACCTTAATAAATAAAGATCACATGATAAAATAAGATATTATTTGGAAAATGAATGTTACCATTAACTAATTATGCATTACAACAATTAAAACTTTAATTAACAATTTAAGAAATTTAGAATTTGAAATCCAGTTAAGAAATTAAATTCCTAAGCATCATAAGCATGGATTTTATAAATCACATTTATATTTATTCAATGCATGATTTTATCAAAACCATGTTCAATTTTGATATATTTTGACCCCATCAAGGTCTTAATGCCATTAAAATGTGAAAGATATGTAATTTGGGCAAAAGTGGGTAGCTTTGCGCGTGATGGGGCCCTGTGATGTACAGTAGCGCATGCTGGCCAAGAGCCATGCACTATGGAGTGCTGCGGCGCTAGCCGCTGTGAGACTAATGTGCTACGATGCGTTACAATATTTTCAAGCGCTGTGGCAGATTTCAACGTTGTGGAGCGCTGTAGGGCTTTTAGGCGTTGCGGCGCACTTCGGCTCTAGATTTATTGAGACTCGGGCGCTGCGGTGCGCTGGTGCACTTTTTGGCTAAGAGCCAGGCGCTGCGGAGGATTTAATCCTATGGCGCGCTACAACATTTTTAGGCGCGGTGACGTGCTGCGGTGCCAAATTTTCTGAGAGCTGGGTGCTACGGCGCGTTATAGCATCCCATGACCGAGAGCCAGGTGCTACGGTGCGCTACGGCATAGCCAACCCGAGACGCGGGTGCTACGGCGCGCTGTAGCGCCTCCTAACCGAGAGTCAGGCGCTACAGCGCGTTGTAGTGCTCGACGTGATTTTGCATGTGCAAAAACCACAATGTGTCTCATTTGGCACCCAAAATACTCTTGATTTATGGCACCTCAAGTGCAGTGCCATATATCATTAGAAAGGTCTTTCCGAAACCTTTCCATTAATACCAAAATCGATACGAAATGATTATTTTAACAATGGAAATAATGAATCTAAAGGTCTGGATATACAGAAAATCAGAAAAATAGAGTCTATTTTCTACCCTAAGGTTCGAAACCTTAACGAGCTCTAATAGATTCCATACTCAACCATAGATTCTTAGATATGCGAAATAAGCATTAGAACAACATGGAGTAGCCATTGGATCAACTAATGGGAGGAAATGGAGGTACCTTAGACTTGAAAATGAAAGAATATTTTCTTTAAGGATCCTTGAGAGCTTGAGCTTAAGAGCTTCAGCAGCAGCAGCTTGAGCGAAAGGAGAATGGAGGCTGAGGAGGGTTCTTTTAAAGAGAATGGAAGTATGGCTCTTGGATGGGATGAACTTGACTCATCCCATCACAGCATGGGAGGAGAAGTCTTGCATAAATGGAGAGGAGAGGGATTTCTTGCTTGCTCTTAGAGAAGAAAAGGGAAGGGGAGCTGAATGCAGCTGCGGGTCCCAGCCAAATGTAAAGAAGGAAGGAAATAAAAATGGATTTTAATTTAATTTAATTTATTAATTAATGCTCAAAAAATCAGATTTTATAAACGGGCTCCGAAAAATTCCAAAAATTCACCCATAACTAATTTGGGGGTGACGAGCGCAATGGAGAAGTCGGATAAAATTTTGATGCCAAAATAAATATCTCAATTTTCTAATTAATTAAATATTATTAAATATTCTAAAAATACGATTGAGCTCCAAATCGCTCCAAAATTTTAGAGTTTAGTTCTAATAAGTAGATGAACTTAATGGAATGATAATTTGGATGCGATCAAGCTAAAATTAGGCTAAGTAACAACCTAAGATTGTTACAGTTGACCTATTTGGGCTTAGGAGTCTACGGACTTAACTTTACAATACAAATGCTTATGATAAAATTTATTTCATGCTTTTCTTATATACTGAATTTTAAGGTTAATATGCTGAGCAAAAGTTAATTTTATTTGATAAATACTTTACTTTCTCACTTGTGCTGTAAATATTTCCTTATATCACTTTTACATTGATTATGCCTGTTATAGAATGCTAAAATGCAATACTTATAAGAATGGTCTACGTACTCTTACCTAACTGATAACTATTGATAATATTTTAGGTTTTAATAATGAAACCTTAAGGAGATCTTCTTGCATTAAAGTTAAAGATAAAGTTTTGAGAAGTGATCAGAATGAAGACATTTTAAAATTTCAAACTTCTTTTCTAATAACTATAAATTGTGTAATTCATATGAATAGCTCTGAATGTAAATATGGACATTTATATATTTCATTTTTCTTACTTTCATGAATGTATATTTTCAAAGTATGAATTAATCATTAGAAATTTTCAAACTCGATTCCTCGGTCGTCACAGAAAGAACTCTAATCATGTGGTGGTTGTTGCTCTTCTCCTTCAACCTAGAGAGAGTTGGTGTTCCCTGTAGAAGAAGAAATCGATCAAGAGGCTATGTAAGCGGTGTATCTTTCTAGTTCTTGTAAAGGTGAAGCTCTTTTTAACTCTGCAATCTTGTTGATTTATAGTGAAAATTTATGTGTGATGTGGCTTATGATTTTTCCTATCTTTGAGTTTTTTAAGTAAAAATCATTGTGTTTGGAAGCTTGTGGTTTGTGAATATGATTGTGTTGTGCTTAGTTAATTTCGCCTTTTGCTTGGTGACCGTCAATGTAACCTCAGTCCTCGTCTCAAGCTCAAATTGCTTCCTCCACGATGCCCACATCAAGTCACAACATGTACCTATTAACAACAAAGCTTCTCACATTTTTGCCCTTATGGACAACAAATTATAGCAACTCTTATTAAAATCTCAACTTGCTTCGGTGGAGAGTTCTTCTCGAGTTCCATTCAATTTCCAATTAATTCATTTTGAATTCTTATTGATATTTCACCTACAACATTATAGCTGGTTACTACTTTTCTCTCCTTTGATATTTATCGTGTGATGTAGAATAACAATTTATGATTATTACTAAGGTTAATCGGGCTTAGTTAGAGCATTAATTTATCATCAATAAGTTCTAAACATTATTAGGATTAAATACTAAAGATTTGGATTCGAAATGATCCTGATTATTTTCTTAATTTTAAATAAAATATTTTGATCTAAAACTTCAAATATGAGTGGAAGTTTCATAATTTTTGAATTTAAGATGGTCGAAATATTCACAAAATACTATTTGTATTTTTATTTAAATTGAAACTATAAGATTTTAATTAAATTTTAATTAAAATTGATTTAATAAAAGTGAATTAATGTTTATTAAATCAAACCGTAGAAATCCTGTACATTAGAGCAAAACCTGGAAGACCAAATCCTTTAAAGCATCTTAGTCATTCCACGACTGAAGATTAGATCAAACAACTCTGATCAAGGGTTTAAACTACGACTCTAATCTAGCTTGACTACCGTTATTAGCCAAGTTTAAACTCAGATCGTTGGATCTCATTGTAGGATCTACATCAGAGTATTAACTAAGCGTTGTGGAGGTCGAATCCAATCGCATCAGAACCATTGCGCAATGTCGATTAGAGATCAGACGCCACAGCAGCTCCTACTATGTGTATTGTTCCCGACTCACCTCGACAGTAAATAAAAATTTGAAATAGATTGTTTGAGGGAAATTCCATACTCCCACGTCGTTTGATGTCACTGACCAAATTCTGTTTAGGGAAAGGATCTTCTCACGACTTGTTAGCCTTGTTTCAACCCCATTCTAGCTCGGACCAACCCAACATCTCGGACCGACACTAATGGAAGAGGCCCAATCCGTACTCAGTTCTCAACCTATTTAAACCCCAAAAAATGCCAAATAGCATGTAATTGCCTTTGTGCTAAGATTAAATCAAATTATAATATTCTAGGATTGATTTTAAATCAAGAATTGGCATTTATGCTGATTTTAAGCTCGAGATTGAGCCACTTCCATAATTCCGTGACAACTGAGAATTTATTGAAATGCCATTAGGATAACCCTCCCTCTCGACCTCGTTATGCATTTGATTCTTATGAGTCAAGGTCAAGGGATGATTGTCAAGCTCACCTTGGCTTGGGCTAGCTTACATGAGCTACGATATGGCTGACCTCCATAACATTCACAGTTGAGATCACCAGAGTATGTCCTCTATGTTCTGGGTAGGCCCAAACACCAGGAGTACGTTCCTTCGAAACGAGGTGACTAGGTGAAGCCGTTGACACCTTAAACCCTCTCTAGAAATGACTATGGAAAGAGAATTTGACCTCCACAATAAACTTAAATGGAAGAGTAGCCTTTGTGCATTCGACTAAGTAGGCTTCTGGCTTGCAGCGCCACCATCCATGGGATTTATGATGCCAATAGTTGCGCCTCGCGATAGTGAGTAATTTGGTATCAAGTTTGAGTCCGGAGATGGCCAGAATCGACGGGAATCTATAGCGGAAGCCAACCCTAGTTCGTGAGGTCACAAATGATCAAGTGGAGACGACGTACAGTCGCGGGTTGGGCCTACCTGTGACACGCACGATTTCAGTTGGCGGAATATTGGTCAAATATTTCGGAACCTGTCGGCCTTTGTTGACCTGCACGTCAACTCGAGACGGAAAGGGAATATTCTCATAATGTTCCAAGTTAAATAAATGGCTCAATAAATTTAATTAAATCAAAAATAGGTGATATTATATACAAATTTGATGAAAATATAAATCCAAAATAGGTGATATTATATACAAATTTGATTAGAAAAATATAAGGATTAACAATATAAAATAAAATTTGAATTTCAGCGATTATTTTCTCTAATCACCTCTTAGGTATAAGTAAGAGCAATTAGTGAAAATTAAAACTTGTGTAAATCAGAAAATCAGGTTTAAGGTGTCGACAAACTCCTTAAATAGTAAGAAACACTCATGTGCAAAGATTAAGAAGTTTTGATACTAATTTTGCAAAGAAAACTTTTATGTATTAAAATATCAATATTTTAATCAGCATTAGGAAAGTTAATCCTTATTGCAGTTTTATTTACATATTCAGTCTGTATTAAATATTAAGGTTAGATTTTTTTTTTTTTTTTTTTTTTTTTTTTTTTTTTTTTTTTTTTTTTTTTTGTTGTTGTTGTTGAGATGAATGTATGATTTTTTCTTAGATGAATAGAGGCGTATGAATTATTTGTTTTGCACACTTATCCTTATTTGTTATAATTCACCATGATAGAATCTTTGGCTCATTAGTGACATTTTACCCGATGTTGAATTGGGTTAGCACTAACCCGAAAACTAAGTCCATCACATGTGACTATTTTGATACTTATAATTTTTTTAAAAAATAATGTATGCTTGACAATCTTATGCATACATTATAGGGGTCATGGATATGCTATTTTATAAATAAAATATTGCTTAGACGAAGTATGTGAAGGATCTCACTTAGGTTAGCAGATATTTGAAGTAAAAAATTTGTAAAAATAATTATAATCTTAAGAATAAAATTTACACACCAAAGAATTATTTCTTTTGTATATAACCAAAGAATAAAGAAAATAAAATACTTTCATGGCACTAAGTGTAACAATCTGAGTGTTGTTACTTGATTTTAAACATTCATATTAGATTTAAACTATCACCAATAAACTCCTAATAGCATTAGGAGCCTACACCTGAAATTTAATGAAATTTGAAGATCGTACATTTTTTAGCACGCATTTCGAGGCAAATTGAATTTCATAGAAATTGCCTAATTTATTTTAACCTTCAAATCAAAATCAGCATACCTCATCGAACTCGTCACCCCCAAATTATATAAAAGTTATATTCTGAAAATATTTGGAAGTCGTCGAATTTTCCTGAATATTTTAGTGTATTTTAAGTCTAGTATGCAGAGGCGGAGTAAGTCCTCAAGTACCTGATTTACCCTCTCTGTTTGACCATCTGTTTGAGGGTGAAAAGCTGTGCTCATGGCTAGCGTGGTGCCTAGGTCCTGATGAACGGCCTGCCAAAACTTTGATGTGAATCGACTATTTCTATCTGATACAATAGTTTTTGGGATGCCATGAAGCCGAACTATTTCCTTGATGTAGATTTTGGCAAGTCTCTCAACTGAGTCAGTTTGTCGGATCGGGATGAAGTGTGCAGACTTAGTCAACCGATCAACTATGACCCAAATAGTATCTGCCCCAGATCTCACACGAGACAGACCCATAACAAAATCCATCGATATGTCTGACCATTTCCACTCTGGGATCTCCAGTGGATGTAGCAGACCTCCTGGCCTTTGGTGTTCTGCCTTTACTAGGCAACATGCGTGGCACTTAGCCACAAAGTCTGCTATGCTCTTCTTCATTCCTGGCCACCAGAACGATGATTTCAGATCCTGATACATTTTTGTACTTCATGGGTGCACTTAATATCCTAAATTATGACCCTCAACCAGTATTTCATGTTGCATGGATTTAGGGATCCACAAACGATCTCCTAGATAGATAGCACCTTTCTGAAATCGAAGATCAGTGCGGCTACCACTCTCAATGGCCTGTTTGAAGCCTAAGATTTCTTCATCTTTAGTTTGTGACATAGACACATCTCTGTGGAAGGTGGGCTCTACATTGATATTTGCTAGTGTTAAGCTGAGTCTGTCCCTGCTAATAGGCTTGATACCCATTTTGCGGAATTCTTTTATCAACGGGCCCTCTGATATGATGGCATTTAGGGAGGCTTGACGACTTAGAGCGTCGGCTACAACGTTGTCTTTCCCGGGATGGTATTGAATGTCCAAGTCATAATCGCTGATCAGCTCCAACCACCTCCTCTGCCTACAATATAATTCCCGTTGGGTGAATATGTATTTCAGACTCTGGTGGTCGGTGAAAATTAAGCATTGAACTCCGTAGAGGTAGTGTCGCCAGATCTTTAGGGCAAACACTACTGCGGCTAGCTCGAGGTCATGGATTGCATAATTCTTCTTGTGGACCTTTAGTTGTCGCGAGGCGTAAGCGATGACCTTTCCTTCTTGCATTAATACAGCCCCTAGGCCTATGCCCGAGACATCCGTATATACCTGAAAGTTCACTCCTTCTTTTGGAAGGACCAACACAGGGGCAGATGCAAGTGCATCCTTAAGTGATTGGAAGGCCTCCTCGCACGCGGGCGACCATTCAAATGGTACTACTTTTTGAGTGAGCTTGGTGATTGGAGAGGCGATTTTGGAAAATCCCTTTACAAACTTCCTATAATAACCTGCCAATCTTAGAAAACTTCTGACCTCCATTACTGTTTTAGGCTGAGCCCATTCTTGGATTGCATGAATCTTATTTTGATCCACTCTGATCCCGTGAGCATCCATAATATGGCCTAGGAAGGCGACAAATTCTAGCCAGAATTCACACTTCGAGTACTTGGCATATAGTTGGTGGTTCCTTAGTTCCTCCAATACAATCCGGAGGTGTCCTTCGTGTTCGCTCTTGGACTTTAGAATATATCAAGATGTCGTCTATAAACACGATGACGAATTTGTCTAGGTACGGTTTCAAGATACGTTGCATCAAGTCCATAAATATGGAGGGTGCATTTGTTAGTCCAAAGGACATCACTAGAAATTCGTAGTGACCGTATCTAGTTCGGAAAGCAGTTTTCGTAATATCGAAGTCTTTCACCTATAGTTGGTGGTAGCCTGATCGCAGGTCAATCTTTGAAAATACCTTTGCCCCGGCCAATTGATCGAATAGGTCATCAATGCGGGGTAGTGGATATTTGTTCTTGATGGTGACCTTATTCAGCTCCCTATAGTCAATGCACATCATCATTGACCCATCCTTCTTTTTCACAAACAGGACTGGAGCTCCCCATGGAGATGACCTTGGCTTGATAAGACCCTTCTCTAGCAGCTCTTGCAGTTGCTTATTTAACTCTTGCAACTCCTTGGGTGCCATCCTATAGGGTGCTTTCGATATAGGTTGAGTTTCTGGAATAACGTCAATGGCGAATTCGACTACCCGGACAGGTGGAAGACTGGGCAGATCTTCGGGGAAGACATCGGTGAATTCACAGACGATAGGATTTTGGGAGAGAGGAACCTCTTCCTTCCTTTCCCCTAGTATAGTTACTAGGAAAGCACTACAGCCTTTGCTTACAAATTTCTTTGCTTGAATGGCATTAACTAGTGAAGCTCTGGTGCTGAAGTTTCCTACAAATGACCTTGCTTATTTGCCACTGCCTAAGGTGATCTTTTTCTTTTGACAGTTAATGGTGGCGTTGTGCTGACTTAGCCAATTCATGCCCAGAATAATGTCAAAATTGTCTATTGGCAGTACTATCAATTTGGCTTCAACTTTTGCTCCTCCAAAGGGAACTTGTAACTTGCAAAATTGGTTAACCTGAAGCTGAGCTCCAGATGGTAGCCCTACGCTTAGAGGTGTCGTTAAGCGGTGAACCAGTAAGTTGAGGGATTTCGTCCAGTTTTCGGAGACGAAGGAGTGACTTGCCCCGGTGTCAAATAGAATATTACAGGGCTTACTATTTATATATATCGTACCTAATTATAGATGCAAGATTTACTAGTTACTATTAAGCACATATGAGTAAAATGCTAGATTGGTTCAAAAGCGTGTACCTGATACCACATGGTTATCTTCTGTGGCCTCTGTCGGTGTAAGAGTATACACGCGCGCCAGGCCTAGTGGGCCTGTTGTAGAAAGGCTGCTTGGTTGACAGCCTGGAGGTGCTAGGACGAGAAGCAGGGGGTATCTCTCTTCGAGGAGCAGGAGGTGGCAGGGCTGGACGTGCCATAGTCGTGGTAGGGGCTCGCTGGTAAAGATCAAATACAGGCTAACCCTGCACCCGTTTGATTGGCGTGCCATCAATCATATCGGTATTATGGCACTGGGTATAGCTATGTCCTGGTCTGCCACATGTGAAGCATACACGTTGTCCGTGGAAGCATCTGCCGTAGGGATGTGGCCTGGTACAGCCGTTGTAAGGATCAGCAATGGGGGCTTTTGCCTCGATTTGGTAAACCCATGCCCTCTTTGGGTTCTCCTGGCGTTGAATCGCAGAGTTAGCAAGCCTTTTCGCCTCTCGCCGTTGATATTTTTCTGTAACTTTGGTGGTTTCCAGCAGCTCCCGGTAATTGGTGAGACTGAAGGGAATGACTTGGGTCTGTATAGAGGGCCGAAGACAGCTTTGAAACCGGTGGCATCTGTCCTCTTCCGTGGGTACTAAGCTTGAGGAGAATCTGGCGAGTCTCCTGAACTCCGCATCGTACGCAGCCACGGTGCGGTCCCCTTGTTGTAATTTGAGGAGTTCTTCTGCCATGTTGCGACGTTCAGACAAGGGAATATACTCCACCCGGAACACTTTTTCAAATTCATCGTATGAGATATCTTTCAAGCTGATACCTGCGAATTGTGTGGTGCAAATATGATGCCACCATTGTTCGGCTTCTCCGTATAACAGGTGGGTGACCAACTGAATCACCTCCGTCTCTGGGCACTTAATATTGGTCAAGTTTTTCTCCATCATGCGCAACCAGTCTTCTGTGTCCACGGCCGACGAGTTCCCATTAAACATGGGGGGCCTCAACCGGAGGAAGTTATGTAGCAATGTGTCGACGGATGGGGTGTACTGCTGGTTGGAGCCCTGGGGTGATGGGGCGGCTTCTGTTGTTGAGCGATTCTAGTTAATTTGTGATATTAGAAGGCGCTCCATGCGTTCCGCCTGACTGGCCTGGGCCTTCGAAGCCTTTCTTGCCTGTTGCTGGCTCTCTCTGGCCTGCTGCTGGTGGGATTCCACCATCATCTTTACGGCCTCCAATAAGGCACTAACCTCGTTGGACATGGTGCTGGATGGGGCAGGCGAGGGGCTCTGACCGGGGTTCATTTCGTCTTACAAGAATCTGAATTAAGGATAACACAGATTCAGCATCCTAGAAAAATAATATGGCACAACAGCTTATCTTCTTTTTATTAATTAGAGAATAAATGATACATCATTGGAAACAGAGTACAAAAGGAAAAGGACAGCCACTGGGAAAAAAAAAATACAGAATCTATCCTATGTATCTCCTCGTGAAGGCTTGAGTAAAGTAAGCGTATGTCAGCGTTCGGCGGTGGCGGGCGTGTCGTCGTTCGAACCTCCATACTTTCTGAGCCCACCACTCCTCCCCGTAATCCTGGAGGAGGATCTCGAGGATGTCGAGTCGTGCATCGTCTGGGCATTCCAGTTCCTCGAACACTTGGGTTACTCTTCGTAACCATTCTTTAGCCAGGATGGGGAAGTCCAGTCCCCTATATACTGCATCTTCCAGCATCCGTTCTAGAACACTGGCTCCCGCTAGAGAGACTCCATGAACTTCCCTCCCATATCTCTTTGCCAGGAATACGTCATATGCCCACCTGTCCTTAAAATGGGTGAAAATATCGCGTCCTGTCATGCTCACACGGTTTCTTAGACATCCAGATTAGTGATATAAAGAAGATTACCTTTAAGTTTTTTAAAAATATCAGGTTACAGCGAGGCACATAAGAATACAATAGCATATAAATAAAACTAGAACTTCTATTTGATATATCGGGCCGTAAAGGTATGACGAAAGTCTTCGTAGGTGACGTCCCGCAGTAACCATTCGCGCTGATAGGTGAGGGCTCTAAGGGTGATGCGCCACCGGTCTCTAGCTCTATCATGCAGGAGATATGTTACGAGGGCAATCTTGACATTATTCGTAATGTTCATTGCCCCCATAATATCATCTATCCTCATTAGCTATCGCTTGGCCAATGCGGGGAGATCATACCCTCTAAATGTGCTTTCTTGGAGCAATTGGGTTAACATCCTGATCTCCGAATCTGATATCCCTTCTATGTACACGTCGTGTCCTTGATGGAATTGGACAATACTTTCCCAATTTTCTCCAAACCGTCGGTGATGCCTCTCAACCGTCATTCTAGCGTATCTAATTATGTTAATATTTAGAATCTTGTTCGATACCGCTGCTTCTGTATTTTGATTATCCACTTCTTATTCTGAGTGTGACGTTGTGATCCCTTGGATGTGACTATAATGTATTCTGACATAGTGACTAGATTGGTAGAAGAATCATCCATTAGGTAAATAAGAATGCAAATTCTCTTCTGACACCTTATGGAATTCTCTGATACCAACTGTGGTGCCCCACCCCTTAATCTATAAGAATTAAGTTAAGGGGTCGGTGTCACTCTAGCTAACTCTTCACTTATAATTGGATTAGGATGAAATCCACAATCCAACTAATAAGGGAAGTAGTGAGCATAAAATCAAACATTCAGTCACTATCTAAGTAAACATACAGAGTGCGGAAGCGATTTACAATATAAAACATCCAAGCATCACAACATAAGTATAAAAAAATACATCTCAGAACATAAGCATATAATCCAAATATGCAGTCATAAGTACCTGTATTATTACATCAATTTAAGTTCCAAATAATAAAAATAAAAGTGCACTCATCCTCACTTATGATGGAAGGACTAAATAGCTGCTTCTTCCACAGGCTCCTCCTCTGGATATGGCTCCACACCAAGATCTTAATCATCCAACTAAAGAGGATCTGCCATTGTCGGTTTCACAATGTAGGGCCCCAGCCAAAAAAAATAAAAATCTTGTGTTAGACAATTGTCTAAGAATATTTTAAGCTGATAAGTTTTATATGTGTTATGTAATATCACCATTTTACAATTTCTAAGCAGCAATATATAAGGGAGCGATAAGCAATACAAAAAAAAGGAAAAACTATAAACCATCATTTATAACTTAAGAAAAAAGAGAGGCTAAGACATACCTCAAATGCAAGCTAAACAAGGTAAGGCATAAATGTAGATAATCAAACAAGTACTGTAAGAGAAATACTACATCCTAAACATGCTGATGATCAAAAGAAATATGCCAATTAAAATAAAATAACTCAGCAGTGATACATATAAATAACAGCAAGGTTCTAACATCCTAAAATATATAAGTAATATAATAAAATAGCTGACTTGAATAAAAATGCTGAAAAGTAAACAAAACATCATAACTGTATATATAGAAATATCCCTGTATCAACTGCCATACAAAAGAGAGCTAATCTAGCCCATCAAATATCGAAAAAATCTTAGCACCCTTACGGCTAAGTCACAAAACTGTGTACCCCTAGCGACATAAGAAGGCTAGGCAACTAAGCACACAAAAGTAATCGAAAGATCTTAGCACCAGTACGGCTAAGGCACCAACGGTATACCCCTAGCGACATAAGGAGGCTAGGCAACAAGGCACACAATAAAACAAATCATTCCCCTAGTGACATAAGGAGACTAGGCAATAAAGACATATCTGAGAGGCAGCTCATATAACTATTATCTTTTCATTAATCACCTTAATATTTTTACAAGAAATCTAAGGAGTCTCCATATTTTCCTAATATTTTATTCATACATCAAAAATCTTATATGACCTGCTCAAGAAAATATGGCACAAAAATCAAGGAATACATAGCATAAAATATCAAATAGAAGTAAGGGACTCTACTAAATATGGTGATATCATTTGTTTTCTACTTAACCATTCTAACTATTCCAAGTTACATAAGTTCAGGATCACCATTTTCTTACTATCGAGTGTAACTTAGAAATTTGTCCTTATAAGTTAAAAAGGATTAGAACTGATCAGGTTCTAATCTAGTTCAATCAGATAGACGACTATGAGTTAAATCAATAAATCATACGTCCTAATTTTATGAATTTAGACGTTCTAACTAAGATCTGATCAAGATCTTTTAAACTATAGATTATGGATTAAATACTACGAGATCTAGGTTTAATCACATAATCCAAAATGGATAAGACCTAAGTTTTTGGTTTTATCTAAAAGTGATCTACTGATTATGGTAATCCTATTAAGTAATCAAACTTAATATGATGAATCTCCTATCCTAAAACTAAAGTTAAAAGACAAAATAATCAGAATAAGTTATAAAATAAAGGAAAAATCTAAAAACTAATAAAACCAAAGTTTCACCTATTGGGTAACCCAATTTACCCAACGAATGAACTCTAACCTAAGATCTAGTAATAGTCTCAGGAAAGGTCCTTAAGGTGTAGTGTTTAAAACTTAGAGAGATTTTTGGAATCTAACCTAATGGTTGGTTTCACTCACTTAGATGTCACTAAGATCTTTAATATATTGGCTTACAAATTTTGAAATGTAAACAAGAGGTTAAGAGTACATAGCCCAATCTTTAGGGCAAAATGAGTATTTTGCCCCAACTTTAAGGATCAAAAAGTCAACTTTTGACTCATGGGTCAAAATTGAATTCTCTTAGTTCTAACTGATTCCTTATTGTCTAACTTGAAGATAGACAGTAAGTACGTCCAAATTGGACTCCAAACGGTCAAGTTATGACCAAAATGAGGTCAGGGGTAGTTTGGTCTTTTATCTAAATTTATAGGGTTCAGATCCTAAATATAATTTTAGTTTATTGATGACATTGAAATTCTAAGTTAGTTAGCATCTTGAATTTTTAAATTTGGAGTTGATTTGACCAAGTTACGGTCATTTGAATTCCAATGGCATTTTGGTCATTTTTCACTAAGAGTTCTAGGATTGACTTTTTGTCCTGATGCTCAAATGAGAAAACTAATACTACTACAGTGATAGGGCCGCTCTCCTGAGCATTTTAAGACCCATATTGACTATGTTCTGATAACTGGTAAAAAGTTATGAGGTCCTAAAATGCTACCTTATTATGCGTACCTCGAAATTAATATTTACATTGCGCCATTTGATTATATTTATTTTTCTGAGTATTTTGAGACCTATATTTGCTATGTTTGAATTATCCTGCAAAAAGTTATTAAATTTTTAAGTATTACTATTCAAAAATACAATTTGTATTAATTTACTATTCATTTATTCAAATTAAATTAATTTACTGTTCATTCCTAAAGTTATATATATACATTTCTGAAATTATTGATAATTAATTAATCTGTCAGTTAATTAGAGCTTAATTATTAATTAATATTAATTAATTCATTAATTAATCTAATTATAAATATTATTTTTATTTTTACTGTAAAAAAGTAATTAACTATTAATTATTATTTACTTAGTCTTAATTATATACTAATTATCTAATTAAGACTAATTAATTATAATTACTGTTTAATAGTAATTAATTATTCTAATTACTGTTAAGATTTAATTAACATTAAAATAATCCTAATTAATCTTTAATTACTAATTGCAATTAATTAATTATAAAATTACTGTTCAAAAGTCATTAACACTAATCCTAATTAATTGGCCACTAACTGTAATTAATTAAGCTAACAGTAATTAATTTATTTTAATTAATAGACAGTGGGCCCACCTGACACGTGGCACTGATAGAGGTTGTAACGTGGCACTGTGGGCCCCACAAAGCAGCCGAAGAGCCATCGGGGCTCGGGCAGTGGGTCCCACTTGACACGTGGCGGGCCCAGAGGCTGCCACGTGACATTGTGGGCACCACGGTCGAAGCCGAAGAGCCGCGAGGCTCAGGCTGTGGGTCCCCGCATGACACGTGGCGCGCTGGATGGCTGCCACGTGGCGCAGTGGGCCCCACGGCCAAAGCCGAAGAGGCGCGGATTCGGGCTGTGGGCCCCACCTGACACATGGCATACCGGCTGGCTGCCACGTGGCTTTGCGGGTCCCAACTAAGCTGACGCGGACCCGGACGAGATCGGGTCGGGCTCGGGTCGACCCGGCCCGGCCCGGACTTCGTCTCCTTCGGAGATGTCCTGAGGGCGCCGGGCTAGGGCACGGCTTTTGCCGGCCTTCCCGGCGCCGGACTGCCTCGGCCCGCACGGCCGACGGTAGCCCTCGGCGGGGCCTACACGCCGGCGGGCGGGCATTTGCCGGAGACGGCCGGAGTCACCGGCAATCTCTAACCCTATGTCTAGGGTTATAATGAACGGGCGTGTTCGTTCGACCCGAGGCTTCAAGCCTCGATCTGAGTCGATCGGACCTGATCGAGGTCGATCAGGTCCGGTTGATTGCTCATCCAGCCTATGATCTACAATAATCCGGCGTAAAAATGCCGATCAAAATAAAGCGAGGGGAGTTCGGGGGGGGGGTACCTGATCGATGGTGGACGAGGCGGGTTTGGCGGAGGGGTTCGATTCGGAGCTTCAAATGCACGAACCGGGATCCCGAGCTTGAGCTAGCCTTTAAGGGCTCTCGGACGGAGCTCGCGAGGTGCCGAGGCCTCGCCGGTTGGGCGAGGCCGGCGGCGGAACGCCGCATGGTGCTCGGGCGACGGGGCCGAGGAAGACGGCTCGGGGCCGTTGGATCCGCGACGCGCGGATGGCCCGTATCGACTCGGATCGAGGGCCGCGGATCGCGGCTGTGGACCGTCTGATTTGCGCATATCGGACGGTTCGGACGGATCTGTCCGATCGGACGACGCCGTCCACTTAAGCTGACGGCGCAGGACGGCGCCGTCAAATAAAATATTATTTCATTTTTTTTAAATTAAAAATTTCAAATATATTTTTCCTATCTATTTGAGAGGTGAGGAACGCAATGGCGGGGTCGAATTTTCGATCCGACGAGTATTTTGATTCATCGATTTCCGGGGTATTTAAATTATTATTAAAATATTCGTCGAAATTTCGACGACTTCCGATTGACACGAAAACTTCACCCCAAACTAATTTGGGGTCAATGAACGCAATGACGGTGTCCATTTTTGCAATCCGAGGTCAATTTAGATAGGTCAAATTTTAGGATTTCTGGATTTTCCAGAAATCATGATTCGATCCATTTGATCCCTGATTTGGGGGGGGGGTAGGCTAGAGGTTGACTCGAATTGACCTAATTAGCACTTATGATTATATTTAAGACTAAAATTAGTCCTAATTAACTAAGGTAACAACTTGGGTTGTTACACCCTTCCCCTCTCAGCAGAAGGGCGAGAGCCATCACTTCCCCTCTCGGCTGGAGGCCGAGAGCCCGACCCCTCCCCTCCAATCGAAGGTGCAGCCCTTCGCCGATTAGATCAACTCCCACCTCTAGCAACCAGTAAACATGCGGTTGGTATTCCTCTTTACCGCTGTGATTTCATCAGTACCTCTTCATCAATTGATGTCCATTAAGGTACTGGATTTTACCTAATCAAATCTTATGCTTAGGTTCATTAACCTTACTGAATTTAATTGCCATTAAGTTATATGTTCCATTTGCCTACTATTGAGGAGTTATGTTTCTACTAATTATTCATGAAATGATGTGTTTAGTTTTGAATAGGTTGTTAGTTGCTGGTCGTTTGTAGATTCATATGCGTGCAACCTTGTTGCAATTATTGATCAATTCATTGTATTGCATGCGTGCCTTTGGCTTAGACTAGTTAACATCTTTAAAATATTGCATGTATCATATTGCTAATTTTTGGAGTTTGAGGAAATTCAAGTTATTCATGTTCTTATACTTCCAACCATCTACAAGGAACTTATTGTGATCAAAATATTACATTCCATCTTATAGATCCCTCATTGGTATGTTGCAGTTTAGCATTCTATCTTCAGTATTGAAGAATGCTATGGTAGAATCCATATTTATTTAGGAGTTAGCAAAGTTATCAAAGGAAGTATAATTTAGATGTACCTTGCCCAATTATTGCAGGTGATGTGATTGACGTCTTATTCCAATCAATCGTCAAGCTTCAAGTTCAAATCGGTTTAAAGGCACGTTAAGTACTTAAAACCTGTATTGAGTTCTGATACAATAAATATTTTACTAAAGTTTTAAGTAAAGTGCATTCATCACTTACATAGATCTCTTTGCTGCTAATGTGTTTTTATTTAATTAACTAATCAATAAATAACATAGTAATGTAAATGTAATAACTTAGCCAATGCTCATCCAAACTTGATGATCTAATAGTTCATTTCAATCACAAAAATATATAGGACAATAATATGATATCAAATTTCTAGTTTGACATTTAAATTTGCAAATGACCCTTTTAGTGTCATTAAGAGTCATTAAAACCTCGATTAATCATTTGATGTCCGATTTTACCTTACTTAGTGTAAGTTTACACTTTGTGCTATAACGAAACTATGGCCACTATATTTACATGATTTGGACATCAAATTAAAAAGGTGAGTTTTTACCCTTAATAAAATAATATTAAACTCCCAAAATTGGGATTTTGCAGTGTTTAGGCCTCCTAATGGCTATGACACTTTAGAAAACATTCCTTATGATATATTATAGCATGAGATTACACTTTGATTAGGGAAACAACTCAGTTATCCTGGTCTATACTTGGCACTAACAAACTTATCAAGGGGCCTCATCATAAGAATGTATTGATCTTGTATATCCCTAACGTTTGATTTAGTACTTATGAATTGCAGTAGTCCTAAACTCTAGGATGAAGAGATATTATACAACTCCCTATGATTATAATATTCATTAGTGAAACCTTAAGAGGTTAACTAGAGCTTAATCTAGTTTCCCTACATTCCCCAAGGGCATGATTGACTCTAGTCAACTCATTATGTGACTTATTGGCATTAACTCACTTTAGTAGCCTAAACACATAGCTAAACTCTATGATCCCCAGTGCTTTGATATGAACTTAGAAGTTATGGATTTAAATTCCTTCACTTAAGTATCTCCCTAGTAAGACTAACTTTAGTCTGTAGTTAAATAACTTATCAGGTTGATCGATTTGGATCTTCTAACCCTAAGGTTCCTTAATGAACTTGAGGCCAGAAATCCTTCATGTCAACCTTCTAACTAAGGATCCTAGTGACTTGTCTAAGTCCTGTGACTTGAAGAGACTAGGAAGATAGAAATAAATTAAGCTTCCTGCTCATCTTAGATTAGTACTCACACCCTTAATGCCAATTAGATAACCTTAAAATAACTCTTAACTGGTTGGATAGTGAATTATAGAGTATACTTAGATATTATGAACAGCTTAGACAAATGTTAAGCAGCCCTTAGTAAAGCTCTTATAGCTAAATGAGAACTTAGAAGATACTTAAAGTGGTGACATCTTAGAAAGCTAGTGCCTTCCCCTTAGACCTAAAGAATAACATAAGTGTCTAAGTGTAACATACTTAGGATGGTTTGAGTGGTCATAGTAAGCTAAGTGTAGAACTTAGATATTAATATCAGTATTAAGTGCAACCTCCTAAGCTAATCTTTTGTTTCTAAGTAAGATGCCTAGACTCATTTAGAAAGATTGAATTAAACTAAGACTAGAAGTGATCTTAGTTAATAATGAAGATTAGATCCTTAAAGCTTGATCAGCTAGGTAAGAACTAAACTTGGAATCCTTTAATTGTTAATTATCATCATGTGATCTAGGACTTAGTGACCATATCAATTAGACTTGAAATATTAAAATTACTCAAGATGAGATATCATCAAGATTTAGAATCCCTTAGAATGACTAAGAGTTTAAGTTAATGCTAGATATTTTACCAAGTGTTAAAATGCTTAGAATATTTAAGTGGTATCATCCATTTAGTGTTGCCTTATTATACGAGAAGCTCTAACAAGATCAGATGTCTAAGGTTAGATTATAATTATCCTACTAGTATATTATTTAAGACTAAATCAATCTAAGTAATTAGATTAGTGAACCTTCTTAAGTATAGAACCTTTAAAATGATATTAAAATAGAATGCTGAGAAAAGAGTTTTAACTTAAGTGTTTGAGTAATATAAGTTAAGAGAACCCTTCTACCTTTAGTAGAGTGAAACTTAAGCTTAGTAGCCAAGAGTCCTTTAACTATATTTGCAAGGGATCTATGTCATGAGAATCTAGTAACCTAAGTAGTGAAGTGATGAAACCTTTAGCTTATAACTTAGAATGTCCCATTTGAGATAAAGTGATTATTAGATACCTTAGATAATTGTAGTGTTAGAAATATATTAAGATGCTTGTTTGTAATATCTCAATTATATCTATAAATTATTTTATCACATCAATAAGATCATAATCAAATCATTATTTTCAAATTCAATTAATTATATATTATTATGTATTAATTGATAAAGATATTTGATGAATGTCTAAGTCAATCGAGGAGCTTGATTAGCTCTAATCATAGGGTAGATAATTAAAGTAGATAATAATGGATATCACATGATTTACAATTAACTTTGAATGCCCTTGAATGCCATATCATATAACTTTACTGTATTGAGCTCCCCTTAAACAACAATTGTAAATGCCTAAATGTTATATCCACTTAAAATTAAAATAGATTAGTTACCCTTATACTTTTTAAGTCTAATCACTTATTTTTCTTTTATTGGTTGTGCCCTACCATTTAAAATACCAAATATGGTAGATCAAGAGCTTGATGGGAATCTTGTACTTGAGGTAGATCAGATCCAGTAGTTGCAGTTTGAAGACTTTTACTTTTTTGATGTTCTTCTTTACTTTATGCATCCTGTGAGGACAAGTGTCATTATGAATAAATATTTGTATAAATTTAATTAACTCTGAATATTTTACTTTACTATTTTGTGCTGTGTTTTCTCTTTTTTTTCTACATGACTAGAATATTTTATATTTACTTAATATTTATGCATATAGTTTTCCTCTTTAGAGACCCTTGGCTCCACGTAGTGCTTAAAATGGGTTAAGACTCATTAATCCAGTATTAAGTACGATGGTAACACCTAATATTGGATTGAATTCCTGATCCAATATTGAGGTCGTTACACTAATCCCTTGGATATAATGTGACATGTTGATTATGGGTATAAGCTAGTGATATTTTATTTTATTATGGAGCCTATGTAACAATCCTGGATTGTTATCATGCATAATTTAGATTAAACAAAGTCATAATTCTGATTCCATTAAATTTTAATTATCATTAAGACCTAACCCTAAAAATTCGAGATCTATCTAAACTCGATTGAATCAATCTACCATTTAGTCAATTTAATAACCTAGAAAATTAGCTAATTTAATTTGATCTCCAAATCAAAATTTGATTGCATTTTTCAATTTTTTACACCCAAATTAGCCAAAAGTGAATTTTTGGAAAATTTTTGGAGGTCATTTAAGCATAAAATATATTTGATTTAAATTGAAAAATTGCATAAAAGGGTTTGCAAAATTTCTATTTACATTTTAAACTCTGTAATGGTTAGATGATCGTCTAGATCCATTGTGTTGCTCAATCCACATAGCAATCATATCATGAGCATAATCCAACCATTTGTTCAGCTAATACAACTGCTTTATATTAATCTAACCATCCCCGATTGCCAACCATCAGATATGCTAGAAATCGAACAACCAACAAAAACCTTAGCACTATTAATCATCGTGTTTGCTCGTTTCCATGCCCAACAAGTTCCAACGACTTTCCAAGCTGCAGTACGATGGATTCCTCCTGTCCCCCACTCTTGCTTTGCCCCAACGTCTTGGTTGAGTGAGCTTCTGGGCTTGCCTCTATTGGGCCAAATCCAATTCTTCTTTTTACTCGGGCTGGCCATGGGAGGCTAGTCTGAGCTTTCCAGTGAGCTTCAGAGCTATAAATTGCTCTAAATTTTCCATAGTGAGCCTTTTTCTCATTGTGTCTTCTCAAGAGCTCTATTGATCCTTGAGAAGCCTCTGCGTTCCAATATTCTCTAGATAGCCAGTAGACATCTAGTGCTCTTAGCATTTCTGTTAGATGAGTCTATGGGTGTGGCTTGAAGTTCAAGCTCTCATTGTGCTAGCACCTATAGGACACCTCTGTTAGTTATCTAGCCCTTGGAGTGTACCCTCCTGCCAGCGGTTCAATCCAAAAACTCAAGACCAAGTACTCCCCTAATCTCAAGCTAAGTAAGTCCATTGTCATTCAATTCCATTTTATTCTCTGTTCATATAGTTGCTTAGATGCTTAGGATCACTTGGAGAGTATATTTAGGCAATGGATGCGGGCCAATAGTAGAACAAATAGTGGGAAGCACCATTTGTAAGGGTGCTACTGGCAGTCTGTCTTCTGAGCTCTCACTAGCAATGGACAGCTCAATTGAACGTCCATTCACCAGTGTCGATTATTGCACATCCTTATCGATTAATTGACTTGATTGATTACACTCGGCTAGCCCGAGTGATCATGGATCTTCAGACCTGCAATAGTGCACCACAGTGCATAGATGTGAGTACGATTTGGGCAATTTAGGCAACTATACATTGCAATTCAGTGCTCAATCGCTTCTCTTTTGAACCCTGATCATGTAAGGATCAAGATAGAGCGACAACATAACCGTTATGGGGATAATTCGCTCCCCACAGTAAACCCTAGAAAATCGATTAGGGAGTGTAAAGTCTCAACGTCTCCGGCCTTCCCACAGAGGGCTTAGGTGTGCAACCAACATGCCTTGGTGCAGGGATTATGTAGCGATTGATTTTAGACTGTGAGGTGGTCAAGATGTCTCGAATTCGACTCCTAAACATAACCCTATAATCTTATATTCAAGGATTCTTCCATGAAGTAGGCGAACAGTAGCAGGTTGGGTCGGACCTCGACCCGTGTATTTTGTAAGCGAGTTATTTAAATAATTTGATTTAGTGGATTTATTTTTCTTCTATTAAATCCATAAGAAAATTAAATTCTTTTGGTTTAATAAATTGAAAATTTCTATTTAAATTAATGAAATAACTTGCTCAATTCAAATCTAAATTAAGTGAGCAAATATACTATTTTGATCAGGAAAATGTACAAAATGCTAATCTATAATAAAATTTAACTTTCTGTAATTAGAATTCTTAATCAAGCCCTAATTACCATAAAATAAATTAGTGAATATTATGCTTAATTCATGACCACTTTTCATAATTAAGGTTTCATTATCTCTATTTGACATAGTAGAACTTGATTATGAGTTAAGAATAATTTTCAATGGCTAATTTTATTAATCACTCACTAATTATTCTAAATTTTAATTAGTGAATATTTGGAACATTAGTAATATAATTTTTGTGTTTAAGGTGTCTAATGATGTGGCTCCCCACCCCCTAAACCACAAGATCAGGCCTAAGGGGTGGTGAGCCACTCTAGCATATCCTTTCCTAATTAGTGGATTGTGAATCTTACCTAATCTAATGATAAGTGAGGGATTTGCTAGAGTGGCTCACCACCCCTTAGGCCTGATGTTGTAGATTAGGGGGTGGGGTGCCATGAATATCTCCTTGGATAGTGTAGAACCTAATTATAACCTAAAATTCTATTTTTCTAAGATTTAATTTGCTAATCCCCTTTAATGAGCCAAAACCCTAATTAGTGCTCAATAAGCTTAATTCTTAACCAAATTCAGAGTTTCAAGTGTTAGTCTTCTCCTTAGACAGTAATAAACCATTTTGCATTAAAAAAATTTAATTTGGAACCTTAAATCCTAAAGTCAACTTTTAGACCCTTTTATGAATGATGTTTTTGGTGATTTTGGGTAAATCTTGATTTAAAGCGAAATTAGAACTTTTCAATCTGTCAATTTGTAACAATCCTAGTTGTTACCCTAGCTAAATTCAAATTAATTAAATTAAACCAAGTTCTAATTTTGATTTCATTAGGCTCAATGGGTCATTTAAACCTAACCCTAAATGTTTCAGATCAATTGAAGCTAAATTTAGAATTTTGGTATTTTGGCTATTTTTGGATCCTAAAAAATACTTAAATTAAATTGATCACCAAATTAAAATCTGAGTTCATTTTTGAATTTCTCATACCTTAATTAGCTAATGGTGAATTTTTGGGAATTTTTGGAGCTCATTTAGTCCTAAATTGAATATAAAAATTTATTAGAATTTAATTAATTAAGTAAAGGATTTAATTTATTAAATAATTAATATTATTTTAACCACGGGATTCGTTGTCGGGATCACGGCAGATCCGCTGTGGGGTCCCGACAGCAGGGTAGCATATCCACCGTATGGATGCTTTAGCACACATCCTAACGTACCTAATCCTACGGCTCGTATCATCTGCACCGTGATCTAATCATATTCGCTTGATCGGCATCTCCCATCCAATGCCCAAGATCTAATATGCGGTTCTGTTAATCGGGAGCTACATTAGACTGTCAAACCCCAATAGCCATGTGATTAAACGGCTACCAAGGACCCCACCCTATTCACCTTCATCTACCTCTCAATCTCTCCCACGTGCGCTGGTCCCCCGATAACCAGAACCTCCCCCAGCCCTGTGGCAGTATGGGAAATTATCCCATTCTTCCTCCTTTGCCCTCCGGTGCAACAGTCTATCAATGACACACTTCCCATTCTGCCATTAGATGGTTAAACCCATCCTGTCCCTTGGGCTGAACCACATGCTGGTGCCCGAGCCTCATCGCCTACCCTAGACCTCTCTAAGGCCTATAAGTACCTCCATTGATCCCACAGTGAGCTCCTTTGCTCACTGTGAACCCCAATCTTTCTTAGCTCTCTATTCTCGATGCTCCCAGCTTCCTCGATGACGGAACCTACTGCGTACCGCTGATAGAGGGTGAGGTTTGGAGTTTAGACCCCTTGTTGAGCTCCTGCGATCATCTGGAATACTCTAAGCTGCTCGACTCATCTCTATCGCCTTTGCCATCTTTAGTTCTCAGGTACAACCTTTATCCCACTTCCTATCGAGTTGGTTTTATCTCGACTCATGGATCTTCTACCCTAGATGTTGTGATAGGACCTTACTTAGCTCCCTAGTAGGTGCCTAAGACTTCTGGAAGGGACTGGCAGTGGACCAGATGGCATAAATTCTGTCTGAGTGTGCATTAGCAGTCAATCATTAAGTCACTGAGTTTCAGCATTTTCCTGAGGCATTGAGCCATATTTTGAAGTCTAAATCCCTCCTGAAGTGATTGTAGACTAGTTGCAATCACTGGGCTCGATCTTATCGATCGATTCTATAGAAATCGATCGACTCAGAGCTAGCCTACGTCTGTAACATGCCACGAGTAGCACCCCATTGATCCTTCCAACCTCGGGACCAATCGAGTTGCCCAATCGATGTCCCTTCAATCCCTGACGTGTAGGTCTAGAGCCCATCTCGTATCGTTAGCTCTGTGAGGATAATTCAATCCTCACAGGTGCACCTTAGGAGTCGTCTCGGTCGAGTAGCACCCCAACGTTTCGGTGCATCTCCGATGGGGGCTCGCAGTTCATTCGACGTGTCTTCAGTCCTTGATGGTGTAGCTGTCGAGAGAAGGGCACGTCATGGCTTGACTGTGGAGAATTTGGTGATGGAAACTAAGCCTAGGGATCCCAGCGTCGGGGGAGTGTCCGCGGAGAAGATCCACTATGTCGGGTTGGGCCGGACCCCGACCGCGCATTTTTGTATTCGGGTCGCGATTTTAATTATTTCAATTAGGATTAATTTTCCTTCTTTTAATTCGTTCATAAATGAATTTAAATTATTTGGCCTATGGTTTGATTTAAATAAAAATACAGATTAAATAAATGAAATAATTTAATTATACCGATCCAAATGGTATGATCCAATATATCATTTAATTAAAAAAAATGCAAGGAACAATAATATAAAATAAAATCAAAGATCTATAGGTTAGATTTTACTTAATTGCCTAATCATTTTCTATTTTCATTTAAATCATAATAAATTCATTTAATATCCAAAAATAAGAATTAAGGTCCTTGATTTCTCATAAGACCATAAAGAACCTATTTAAACCATTAAAGATAAATTAAGAGCATTAAATTTGCTAGTCACCTCTTAATTACTCTAATATGTGATTAGTGAATTAAGCCTTAAATTAACCTCTAATTTTGGTAATTTTAGTTCCTAATGCCTTATTAAGAACAGTAGAGCCTACAAATATATTTGGATCATCCTAGAGTGCCCTAATTTTTTTAATCACTTTAATTGACCTCCTAATGTGATTAGTGCTAATTAAGCTAATCTAGTTATAAAAAATCTAAGCCAAGTATTTTATCCACTTCACTAATCAATATGAAGCTTATTAAAATAGGCTTGAATCAATTTATATAATTAAATCTTAAAATTTCATTTTTAGCCTTAAGAGAGGTATTTTGGTCATTTTGACCAAAATAGGTTTAAGCACCCCTTAAGCATTGAAAATTCTAGTAGAGTATCTCTAATTAACTCATTAGCACCTTTTTGAAATCTCATGTTAATAAGGGTGAAGTTAAGTAAAGAAATCTTAAGAAGTTCTAATTAAGTTCTTAAGATCTTAAGAGTACTCAAGACCACTTCCTTAAGAGAGCAAACCTAAATAGCTTTAATACTAAATCTTTCATTTAATTACCTTTTTAAGTTGATTCATAAGCTGCAGATCTTAAGTAAATATTCTTATAAAATCATAAGTCTAGTTCTTAATTGAGATCTAAAGTGATCAAACCTTAGATCTTAGACTTTAGATCATCTAAGTGAATTGAATCATCTTCTTTGGAATTCCTTAATTGATTTACTATTTAATCCTTTTGGAACCTCCTTGTGAGTGTAGGATTGATTCAATCTATAGAATAAATGTGATTATCCTAAAGATTGAATATAGATCTTAGATTCTTAGTTCTTAAATGATTATTTTATCTTATTATACTGGAATAACCCTTCATTAAGATCTTAGTTTCTAAACTATTTAGCTTATATAATTTTGCACCTTTAGACTATTGGACTGTGAACCCTAAATTCTCATTAGGATATTACCTTGGATATAGGAAATTGAACCCCATATGTGGAGTTTAAGTCCAAAATCCTCAGTCTTGATTTACTTGATCAAGATTTGGGTTAAGAGAGTATAATAATAATAATTATGCTGTTGATTTATTTACTTTGAACCTTTATAGTCATCACTTTATTTTGAATTAGAACTTGTTAAGTTCTAAGGTTAAACATTAAGGTCGTGAATATGAGATTATACTCAATAGCTAGATATTGGAGATCCTAAACTTGTATCTTCTCAGAATAGTTAGATTTAGATAATTTAGATAACAACATAGATCACATAAGTCTAGTTGAATCTCTTGCTTACTTTGACTTTGATTGCTCTGCACACCTTGGATATTGAGCCTTGTTCCTTGAGTATAATAGGAGAACTTAGGATATGGAAGATACATCCTAAGTTAGTATTTGCAAAGCATAACATTCACTCAATTCTTTCAATGCATTCAGTCCAGTAGGGTATGTACTAGCTTAGTCTACCTCCTTAGTTTTTGTTTTGTTATAGAATAGACTCAGACCTAGTCCAGTGCTTGGCTAGGATGGATGCATGTCTTATTATATAAGTTTAACTCGGACCTAGCTCTGATAATGCCTAGGATGGACACATGTTGAACTTTGTGTTCAGAGGCCCTGTATGGCCTATTTCTATTATGACAGTACTATGTCTTAGGCTTACGTTTACTTTAGTTCAATTTTGGTGCTTTCAGTTGCTTTGCTACATGTCTCAGTGACTTTACTTTTTAGCTTATTTATGCTCTTAGCTTGCTTAGTGGCCTTTTATATATTAAACCTGCATGCTTGCATATATGTTCTTATTGAATAATTATTAAGTATTGGTATGTTTAAGATGCTAGTTTTGTATGTTCATTTTAGCAATTTTCAGTATATTTTACATTTAAAAACTCAGCATATCTTCATGTGATCATAAGCATGTTAAGATCAGTTCATTTCAGTACTTGTAGTTATTTTTACTCTTTAGCCTCACCTTGCTTAGTTTCATGCTTTGTATGTTATGTTACATACTTGTTGCTCAGTTATAAATAAATAGTTTATAGTTATCCTTTTCTTTGTAGCTTGATGCACCCTATATTTCTTGCATGTTTAAAGTAGTTAGTGTGATATCTTTAAATATTCAGTTCACTTAAATAGCCTAAAATGTACTTAGACAATTTGTCTAACTATAACCTTTTTTTTTGTTGATTGGGGCCTTGACATTTATGATATTAACAAATGTCAGATTTGGAGCTGTTCATTAGTAGTTCTGTAGAAGAGGAGCCAGTGCAGGAGGAGGATCTTAATATTACTACTTAGTTAGATTTTCTTTTCTTGCAATGAGATTGAGAGATCTTTTCTTTCTTTTAATTCAGTTTGTAATAATTAAATTCTGGATGTATTTACTTTCTGCACTTGAGTTGAGCTACTGTTTCCTTTACTCTTGTATACAATGCTATGATGTGGATGTTATGTTATACTATTTTCTGCTTCCGCTACTTTGATATATTGATGTATGTTTACAGTTCCAGGTGACAAGTCCTTGGCTTAAGGCGGGTTGGGTCTTACTTGACTCTACTTGAGTTGGGGATTTGCCATAGTTGGAGCACCGTACTCCCTGTGTTTATGCTAATATCAGTATTAGCATGGCCGCGGAGGGTATGTGGCCCCACACAATTACCCTTAAAATTAGTAAGCAAAGTATTTAGAACCTTATTTGAGCTAATTTGAATCATTATTAGTCTCATTTTTTGAAACCCTAGCTGTTTCCCTAATTAAGCTAAGTATTTTCTTAAGGTAATAATGTGGATTTAGAATTCACATTTCCTTTCATAAATTATTAATTCCAACATTGTAAATCATTCAAAATCAATTTAGGGTTATTTAAATCCCTAAATCCTTCTTAATGCTAAACCCTAGAATTAGATTAGAGCTTGACATATAAGTAAGTTGGTAATGAGAACCCACCATTTCCTTTTTAAGTCTATATTCAGTATTATAAGTATTTTGGTTTCTATTAAGTAATGGTTGAGCTCATTAAATTATGTTTTAATCTATAATTAAAAGATTTCATTTTAGGTCAAACCCTAGCTCTTTGACTTAAGGTCTGATAATTTCATTTTGTATCATTATTAGTTATCCTTATTATTAGCGTTAGTAATTCCTTGTATTATTGAGTTTGATTACCCTCAATAAGATTTTCATTAAATTATAGTTTGGAGAGTCTAGTTTGAGTAAACATAGACATTAGATGTTTAGAACCTTGAGTAAGAGGCTCACACCCCATTTGTTGGAGTTTAATATCTTATCTTTGCATCTTGATTAAGATTGGTTTGGAATGATATAATTTAGGACAATTGATTTAATTACTTAACCTCAATAGGTGATACTATCTGATTTTGAATTAGAGCTTGATTAGTTATAATATTAGACCTTATAGAACCGTGACTATGAGATTATATTGGATAGTAGGATATTAGAGATCTTGAGCTTGTATACTCTCATAATAGTTAGAATAAATAAATTACAAAATTTAGATTGCTGCTTAAATACTTGATTTCATTATTTTGCTTGCCTTGTTTTTAAGATTTTTTGCCTTGTGCATCTTTAGATAGATATGGGGTATTTGATGAATATTCCATATTATCCTTGCAAGTCATGTCATTATTGTATCAGTTAAAGTAAAATTTAGTAAATCAGATAATGTGTCCTAATTAGTGTGTCTCATCGGTTCTTATTATAGTATAATTGGCTCGGATCTAGTCATGAGTATTGTTGAATGATACATATGCGATTCTATTGTTCGGATCGGATCTAGCCCTAAATGTGTCTAGATGATATATGAGGGACTTTATGTTCAGTGGTTATGTTTGTCCAGTTACTATTATGGCAAGCTAGTTTAGGCATATGTCCAAAAAAAATGTTGATTTTAGTTCAGTTGTATATAACTCAGTTTATATTTACAGTTTTACAATATTTTATATTCTTTCATGTTTTCAGCAGATTTTTTGGCATTATATATATATATATATATATATATATATATATGCATGTTAAGATGCTAGATATTTAGTTTTGTTATATACATTGTAATATTTATTAGTATATTTAGCATATTTAGTTTTGATCATATCTATTTAGGGATTTACTCTTGTAATTTGAGGTATGTTGCTTTACTTTTCTCACTTTATTTAGTTATAAATGCTTTATTTATAACTTCCATATTTTATTAATTGCTTGTTGCACCTAAATGCTTAAGTTAATTTATGATATCTTAAACTTCAATAATAATTTATTAGTCTAAAATGTATTTAGAAAATTTGTCTAACACAAGATCTTTTTATTTTTGTGGCTTGGGCCCTAGCAAGTAAAAACTAACCTATCAGATCTAGAGCTTTTTGAGAAGTATGTGCCAGGTGAGGAACAGAAGCGAGAGAATGATTCTTTTGTGCCTGCTTAGCTATAATTGTTGTTTTGTTTGGGAGAGAGTGATATTTAATTTCATTCTCTTTGTTTTCACTACATTTCGGCTTGTAATAATTAAATTAAGTACTTGTATGTTTCTTTACTTTCATCACTTTCATATCTGAGATGTAAACTCTACTGTTATTTCCATATTGCATGATTATGATTAATGTATGTATTTTTTTAATCGCTTTCACTCTGTGATAAATATCTACTCAGTTTAGTGTAGTACTCCAAATATCATTATTATTACATAATAATTTAGAGCACTAAGGTTCTCTCCTCATGAATATCTAAGTACTTAGTTACTAGGTATCACGATAGGGTTAGTGTGGACAATGTAAGTGTCACTCAGCAGGCATTATGGTGTTAGCACTAATCCAGAGATTCTGCCAGTGATGACTCATCCCGTTGCTAATAATATTTTATTTGTGCAAGCGGCGGGGTGGGGCACCATAGCATAAGACTCCAAATTTTGGAGATTACAAATTCCAAGATATGTTTTCTTATCTCCTTGCACAAGAAGGAATTGATGTGTTTCAAGAGATGAGAGTGGCTTGACTTTTGAACTCTTTTAAAATTTATTAAATCATTAATTATGAAAATTTACATATGTGCTCCTTGGTGAGTGCCAATGATTGCTTTAACTCATCATATATATATATATATATATATATATATATATATATATATCATATTTTGAGCTTCATTTAGCTTGATTTTGTAGAAATGTATTATTGTTTATATTTTTCAAGTTTAGCCTTTGAACTCATTACAATATGTGAATCATTGTGCAAAATTAGTAATTAAATAAATAGATAAAATAAATATAATAATTTTCTTATGAAATTCAATTTCTAAATAAGCATTCTATTTTGTTTATGTGAATAATGTTGTAAAGGTAGCATGATATAGCTATAAATGCACAAACATTGTGTTAGCTTTTATTGTCATCTCTTACAAGTCAATTTGACACCATATAAGCTCATTTGGCATGCACATTAGTTCTTGTCCCTTAATAAGCATGCTTATGCTGTTTGACAATGTTTGGCTCTACTCACCCTCATTGTGAGGTTATTATTTATGTACATATCAAAACGCTCAAGTTAGAAAGCAATGATAGAGTTTAGATGTTTTGATATCTATGATAACATTCTGTGTTATTTTATATGCTGAGGCTTTAGAGTTTTGGGAGTTGAGAGTGCCATGCTTGTGCTATAAGTTGATAATTATTAGTGCTGTAAGAGTTCATTTGTATTTTTAGATTTATATATTGAGAGTGAGAATTATGATTGAAGAATAATTACATTTTATTTTATTAATCAATGTTAAAAAAATTTTATTGTTACTTTTATTATATTTAATTTTTGTTGTGATTTTGATTGAAGTAAAAATGTTACAATAAAAGTAATAATGTTGTAATTTTATATGTGACTAATGATGTTGTAAAATCAACTAATGGATCTTCAAAATTATAGTAGACTCATTTGAATTAAATATGTGATATTGGGCATTTATAATAATGTGGATAATCACATGACAACTCTGTATAGAATCAAGCTACCATCAAATATACTTAAAGTAAGAAAATTTTAGAATGAATCTAGCCTTCTCAATTGAAAGTAGTTGAATTTCTTGAGGAGATTTAGTAAAACTACAAAGATTGGCATGAAATTGATGGCACCAAACTTTTTATAGAAAATTTTAACAATTTTTTTAATTTAGATAAAGTATGATGAATTTAATTGTTGCATATTTTTTTTGGCAACAAATAGATTAGATTTTTAAAAATTATTCCTAAGTTTTTGAGAATTTCTAAATTTTATTTAATTTATTTTGGATTATTTAATTTAAACTTTTGAAAAAACAAAACAAAATAAATATTTAAAATTTTTAACTTATGTATGTTTGAATTTACAATATTTATCTTAGCATGTTGGTAGAAGTTAAAAAACTTTAGATGCAACAAGAAAAAAGTTTATAATATATGTTTATTAATCCTTAATAATAATTTTATTTTTAAATTTCTACTAGATAAATAGAAAAGCTCAAATCCATGCTACACAAAGGCAAAGAAAGTTACAAAAGGATTCAAGAACTTCTCAAGATAGAGCTCTGAAATGATTGACATATATCCATTGTTGAGCTACGATCATAAACAATGTAGATAATCCTGAACTAAGAATTACATATTGAATTTCACTGTCTATAACTTTTCAAACTCATGAGCACAACTTTCTGTCCTCAACCTTATTGAATGAGGATTCAATGCAACCATTCTAGAGCGGCACCAATATCGAGCGAGGAGAAGAAGTTTGACAACTAAATTGAATCATCGAGGTTATGTGGAAGTGGCGATATAGATGTTACTTGAGAATTATTGTAATCGTCATTTCTATAGACAAAAGGGTATAATAACTGAAAGAAACTATCTAAAAGGGGATGATGAGTTGATTGGAAAGTGAAGGCATTGAAAATTCTTATTTCTTTCACAAAGTGTATAAATTACTTGCTAGCTCCATGATATGTATAAATTACGAGTTGTTATATATAATCTTTGATAGCCATGTATGGGTTGTTTTGAGGATTATGAAATGTACAACAAGCAATGAATTGCTTGGACTCAAAGAGGCTCGCTAAGTGTATTATGTTATGCTTCATTGAATGTCGAGCTGCAGACTAAGGCGACTGACTGGATCTTATGTAAAGGCTTGGATTCAGACCAACTGTCATTTGCTCGAAGTAATTATAAAGTTTATTCGATTAAAAAGTACATGCAAATTCTCTTTATCAAGCACGCACAAAAGGGAAATGACAAACAAAATGCAAAACTAATCCCCCCGGCCTTATAGGAAACTGCCAGCAACATCAAGACAACGATTTCCAACGCAAAAGAACACATTAGCAGTGCGAAAGCCAGGCCATGATATTACAATAAGAGTAATCGGTAGCTAGCACCAGTTATAAAATAAGAAAAGCTATGCTTCAACCAATTATTTTATTGTATTGGTTGATGACAAGTACATATTATTATAAATAATTAAAATATATAGAGAAATACAATATGAGTGCATTTCTTAAGGGCATTTAATTATTACAAGATACTCTTTGCTTTCTCAATAGCAAATTTCGCATGTAAAAGTGTATTTAATGCGGCAAAAATGACCTTTTTATATTGTTGAGCTCTTATTTATTTTAGTGTATATTTTAGTAAAATAATAAGAAAATTGAGAAAAATGCTAGTAGTTCATATAATTATGAAAAATGTTTTACGCTCAAAGAACACGTTTTCATGCTTATCAATCAAATAATTATTCTGTGTGATAGATAAACGAAATTGATCTTTTTAAACTATTAACTAAAATCTAATTATTGTCTCAGTCATTTCATATATAACACTTATCTTCACTAGCCTAAGGGTTTAGGTGTGGTTTACTTAGCACTTACAGGTCTTGGTTAGGCTCAAGTATGGCTCCTCATTTATTTAGTTTTAGCCCAAACATTTTTATCTTAATAATTGATCAGGCTCTAGGGTTCGGTTGTTTGGGTTAGACTTGAGTTAGCCAAACAAAGAAGCAGCTTAATGATTTTTCATTAACTCCTCAAACCCTAGTTATGAACAATTTTAGAAGAGTCAACCTCATCTAAAATTACATATTGACCTTGCCTTTGTTTCTTCTTGGGTTTACCATCATTTTTGGGTTTAACCCAAGTGCAACCATAAAGACTAAGTTAAACTATAATTGGGTACACCCACATTTTTCATGATTTTTTTCCTTCAATCCCAAGCTAAAGTAGATTTTGATGGGTTGATCCCACCCATGACTTAAACATTAAGTCCTTGACTTGGTCTTAAGTCCATTGGGATCAACCTACACATGGGTTGACAAAATTAACCCAATGTGATTCAAGGGTTGTTCTAAATAATTTAAAGTACTACTGAGCTAACCTCCTTCAACCCAACCCAAGTTAAACGAAGGGTGAGCCGAACCCATCTTTAGGAGCATCACATGCCTTGGAATTGAATCAATTTTCCATAATGGTGTCAATAGCTTAAGCTCACATCGATTAACTAAGATTGGCATTCATTGTGAAATAGTAGAGTATCTAGGGTTGTTTTCCCTAACAGGCTTAATCTAGCCAAAGTATAGCATGAAAAGGGTTTAATCTTTCCTTGTCGTTACCTAGCTCTTTATTCCCTGCTTTGGCTTACATAAGGTTAATGCCAAGATGAGACCAACCATAGTTCTCTAAGTTGTCACAAAGGAATCTAAGGCTTGTTACACTAAGATTATTTTAACAACTTAAGCTTTCCGCACCTTGCAAGCAGCATGTCGAATATATACTTTAGATGGTGGAGGTTATGCGTAGGCACATGACAATTATTACTCTATATGCTTCATGAGTTAACTTTGTGTGATTTTATGTCATGCATGCACATCTAACTGTAAATCCAATTACACCTTAGAGAGCTTATTCATTCATTGATACCATGCCAAACTATCTTTATGTGCATCCAGACCATCCATATGCACTCAACCTCAAGTTTCATTGCATATGGGGGCCTTCCTTGCCATAAAAGATCAATGATCTTAGCACTCTTACAATCCTAAGAAGCTAATGCTAGAGCACATTCATACATTGTTTTTTGTGCCTTAGTATAATGGCATCCTCTGGTCATTACAGTTAGTGTAATTGTTGTTACTACTATGCGCATAGTGTTATGTCTATGTGTGCTTAGCATGGGTGTGCTCTCTTGTGCTACATTTGAAACTCAACATAATCTCCATATGAGAGTTCATATTTGAGAAAAGTACTTATTTTTATATTAAAAAAGCAAATATGATAACTACTCTTAATTTGAGACTTAAATAATAGAGCAAACATTCCTAATGTGACGTCCCCAATCCTGATTCGTAGCAGGGATGCTGGGTTTGGGGTGGCGTCATCTGACTTGCTGATGATTATAGTCGAGATTTAGAATAATAACATAAGCATCACAAATAATTGCTCATTTAATTTGAAAATAAGAAAAGTATTTTTATTTTGATATAGTGAAAATTATAAGAGTAGGCTTTTATTCTTTATTTGAAATACAGAAAGAAATTAAGAAAGTAAAAGTGTAGCAGTTGATTATTTAGTAATATTCCAATTCTTCAATGATGTCATGACCTGACATTTACAATGAAAATGCCTTGATTGAACATCTGTTAGAGAAAACACAAAGTACTTTGGATATCATTAATTACATTAAATATATAAGTGGTAAACATAGAAGTAAATTTGTAAAATGTAGGAAAATAAAGTAATAGGGATTGGAAAGTCAATATTTCCTCTTTTTGAGAATTATCATAGCTTTTTTAGTAAACCAACATTGAACAATAATTAAAATATTAATAAAATCAATGAAATTTGTGAGTTACAAAATGAAGCAAAAAGTATGTTGTTTAATCATCATATATAAATGTACTTAATGATATCCGGAGTAACTATTTTTCTTACTAAGTTGATCTCTTGCAAATCTGTGTATAAAATTTTTTTGATTAACAAAGTGATGAGCAATTTTCATAAAAATACTAACTTTATTATCTCTCCTCTCTCTCTGCTATAGTAACAATAATAATGTAATTAGGGAGAGAAGAGAATTATTAAAGAAGTATGATAACGTAGATTAGTAATAATGACACATAAATATAATGATAAATAATAATAATAATAATAATAATAATAGCATATCATAATAACACATAATAATAATAATCATAATAGTATATTATTATTATCCTTACTATTACTAATAACAATAAGACAATAATAATACTTAGTAGTTTTTATTATTATTATTATTATTATTTTAATTAAAAAGGGGAGATGAATATAATACTTATAACTTTAAGTATATGATTATGATTATTATATTATGCTTCCTCCTCCCTACTCCGTCCGTACTCTCGCTTCATCTTTTCTCCTCCTCTCGCGGCTTCTGTCCTATCGCGTCCTCCACGTCTCCTCTTCCTCGCTCCTCTTCTTCTCCTCCCTGTTGCTACTAAAAATATATTAATAATAATATTACTTATTATAAGTATAATAATTTGGTGTACTTACTATTATTAAAATTACAATTATCTTTAGGGGAGAACAATAATATGGAGATAATAAAATTAATTTATTTATTAGTATTAGCTATGTATAATAATAATAACATTTAAGAGAAGTATTATTATTATCATTATTACAATCAATAATAATAATACACAATTAAAATGTTGCATCCTGATTATTATTATTATTTATTATAATTAATATTATATAGTGTACTTATAATATCATACATAAATTATACTATTATATATATATACTAATATATGATATATATATAAATATATATATAATAAAAAATGCAGCAATATTAGAATAGAAAAATGCATAAAAAATATTATGAACTGAAATAAAAGTTATCAGATTAAGGTTAAAGATGATGACATCTCAAGAACTGCATTCAGGACTTGTTATGGGCCACTATGAATTCTAGTTAAGTAGTTAAGTACTTTGGGTAGTTAAGTATTTTGGGCCGACTAATGCCCCATCTAAATTTATGGACTTAATGCAATGTATTTTGAAACCTTATCTCGATAATTTTTTCATCGTATTTATTGATGACATGTTAATCTACTACAAAACTAAAGTGGATCATGAGAATCAACTCCGTACACTTTTAAAGTTACCGAGGGAAAATAAACTTTTTGCCAAATTCACAAAATATGAGTTTTAGTTAAATTCAGTGGCATTTCTAGGACATGTTATCGATGCTGAAGGAATCAAAGTTGATCAGGAAAAGATCAACGTTGTTTAGCAATGGGTACAACTCCAATCCGTAACTAAGATTAGAAGTTTCTTGGGTTTTACTAGCTATTACAGAAGGTTTGTATCATAATTTTCCAAAATTGCTTTGTCAATAACTTAGATAACTAAGAAAGATTCTCCATTCATCTGGAGCTCAGACTGTGAAGAGGTCTTCCAGAAATATAAATGCCTATCAACATCTGCACTAGTTTTGGTTTTACCTCAATAAGTAAAAGACTTCCAAGTCCTTACTGATGCTTCTAAAGTGGGATTAGGCTATGTCTTAATGCAAGAAAGAAGATTTATAGCTTTTGCTTAAAGGCAAGTGAAACCTAATGAGAAGAACTACCCTGTCCATGACCTATAAATGGCAAATGCAGTTTTTGCTCTAAAAATTTGGAGATATCACTTGTCCGGAGTGAAGTGTGAAATAGTCACTGATCACTAAAGCCTTAAATACATCTTTACTCAGAAAGCGTTAAACTGTAGGCAGAGAAGGTGGTTAGAGTTTATTTGCGATTATGATTTTGAGATTCTCTATCACCTTGGGAATGTGAATTTGGTAGCTGACGCTTTAAGCAAAAAAGTAGTCCCATCTTCTTTGATGATTAGCAAGTCTTTAGTAGAAGATTTTGAAAGATTGTAAATTGAACCTATCAGAACGACTGAATTAAGAGCTTTGTTGGCTAAATGTAGTTTTGAGCTGACTTTGATTAGCAAAATATTGGTAGCTCAAAAAGAAGATAAAGATTTTGATAAATTGAAAGTTGATTTTGAAAATGGTAAGAGATCTGAATTGAAAATGAAAAATGAAACTATCTATCAAGGAAAGAGAATATGGGATCATAAAACCCTTTGAATAGAAATTATATTTGAAACTCAAAATTCTGACTATACCGTTCATCCTGGAAATAGTAAAAGGTATCAAGATCTCAAGAAGACTTCTTGGTGGCCATGAATGAAATAGGACATAACAATTTTTGTGTCAAAGTGTCATTCATGCTGCTTAGTGAAAGCAGAGCATCAGAGACCAGGTGGACTATTAAAAACTTTTGAAATTGCAGAATGAAAATAGTTTGATATATCTATGAATTTCTGTATGAGTCTACCTAAAGTAAATCAGGATCTGATGCAATATGAGTCATCATCGATAAGTACACCTCAAAAGTAGAGTCAAATGAAGTGCATGAAAGCTTTTATTCTCGTGTAGAGTTACAACCCAAATATTTGATGAAAAATAATATTCTAAAAAGTTACAAACATAGTTGCAATTGAGTTGAGTTTGAGTTAGTTGAATTTGGCTCTACTTCAATTATTTTTAATTTGGCTCAACTAGAACTTGAATTTTATCCAAGCCGAACTAGCAGGACAAAAAACGCTTGATTTAAAGTCAAATTCAAAATCAAGATGAGTTGGGTCAAAGATAACAATTTAGGAACCAAAACTAGATTCAAGTTTACAACTCAAAACAAGCAAAAAAAAAATCAAATTAATTATGGAAGAGAGGGCATACAACCTCTCAAAGAATGAAGCCTCAACCAACTATTCTTGAAACATTGATCTCTTGAATGTCGTATGTAATGTATTTATTAAGAATTCAAGTTAATTTATAAATCAAGCAAGGTGATCTACATTCAATTTCTACTATAAAAATTTGAGAGTCAACTTATAATTTGACCTTAATAAAAATTCGGATGACTTTCTAATTTCAAATAAAATTGCAAGCTTATTTACTATAAAGTCAAGTTAACTTTCTAATTTCAAATTTTTTAAGCAAGTTTCTATGTTTGTCTCAACTGTTAGATAATGGTCGCTGATAGCTTTATTTTTGAACTTCAAATCCAATGGATATACCTATTTGGCTGCTTAATTTCCTGTCATCATTATTACAAATCTAGCTTTCTGGTTCGGCATCTCTATCCTTCTTCGCAGGAAGATTATATCGTTCTGGCTGTTGACTGGCGCGCCTTCACTCTCTCCATTTCTCGTATTTATTTGGGCTGATGATGAAGGTGTTGTTTGTTGGACATGGACGGGCTCTTTTCTAACTAAAATGGCTGTTATGAAGTTGTTGCTGAATGATGTCACTTGGGACTCAATATCCAAGCAGTCCTTAAGCTTATGCTCACAATTTTGCACTGTTGGCTGCTGCACTTGGGCTGAATGTGCGGACCAGCTGAGCTTGGCTGCTGCACTTATGCTCTTCTTGAGTTGTTGCTGAACAGCTGAGCTTGGCTGCTGCACTTAAGCTTATGCTCATATATCAATCGGTTGGGCCGACATTCTCTTAGCTTCGTGCATAGATGCTTGAGGAGTACTCATATGTTCATGCCTCTGCTCACATGTCTCATTCTTTGCCATTCGATCTTATTCTCCGTCACAGTGTTTTTGTTTCTGGTATTCGAATTCCCGTAATTATGCACATTTTACTTTGGAGTAAAACTTTGAACTTACAGATGATCATGCCACCATTTTTTCTTATTATGCTCCTGTATCAGCAATAAAAATTTATCCCTTATTTTCATATTTTTATACAAGTGGGCCGAATCCAACCATAATTTTGGTCGGAACAGCTGAGCTTTGTGCCCTTTTTTTAATGAAGTTGTAGTGAAGCTCAGATTCAATGAGATTACTGTATAACTGGGTAGATTTAAACCTTTTAATCTATTGAAATTTATGATTTTGAAGCTCAGATGCCATTGATTTATTATCGCAGATTTTGAATTCAAATCTCGCGTAACCGACAATAAGCAAGCAAAATTTATTAAGCAATATGAGAGGCTTTTCTTATTAAAGCAGGGAGTTGTAGCATTTTCCGAATAACTATTTAGTCGACAGACAGAGGGACACAAATAAGTTAAAATAAGTTTTGCTCTGCTCTGCTCATTTATTATCTGTATAATAATACAAACAAGTGGAGTCAACTACTACGAATATGTCAACAGTATTTTGGCTTATAGATCCAAATGAGTGAAATAAGATGTGATTTTTGTTCTTTTTTTCTAAGAGTTACTGAGGGAAATAGCCTAATTAGATTAACTTGCAAAAAAAAATGCATAATAGCTGCAGATACACATTGTTAAGCGGGCGGCAGTGACTCCAAATAAGTTTCCTGCATTATAGAACATTACAAATGTTGAGAAGAAGTTTATATTCATTAATGCTCTGAAAATCAACCTTTGTCTAAAGTTACATATATATATATATATATATATATATATATATATATATATATACAAGGAAACATGTGAATTTTATAAATAAGCCAATAAAAAGATACAGAAAGAGTTGGGAGATTACAAAGATCCTAGATCTAAAAGCTTGAAACTAATTCCAAAAGAAAGGATTCAAGGTATATCATAAAAAATCCTTTCAAAGTGCAAAACACTAAAACACAAAACAAAAGCAACAAAAACAAATAAGATAGAGTATTAACATAAAATTCTAGTTGCAATAAATCCATATTAGAACACAGTAAAACAACTATATCTAAATAAATAAGCATAAAAATAAATTTGCAACTTTTCTCCCAATTGCAAGATCCGAAAGCTGTCTAAAATTCAGCAAGCTGGTACAGCAACCTGAAACCAGACCTGTGGCAAACCAAAATAGTAGCAGATCTGCAAACAAACTTGAGGCAACAACATACCTGGGACAAGACAAGCAGCCCACTAAACACTAAGGTAACAAAAAACTTGGAAAAATAGACAAACATATATATTTAGAGAAACAAGCATAAGAAGAAATTTGCAACTTTTCCCAATTGCAGTGATTGATAGTTTCCCGAACTACATCAGTAACTAACAAAAAACCAGCAGCCACAAACAGCAATTCAGCAACTTGACAAAGTAACTCAATATCTGAAACCAACTTAGGGTAAACCAAACCAGAAGTAGCTTTGCCAACAAATCTAAGGCAACATCATACCTTGGATTAGACGAGAAATCCACCAAACACAGAGGACAACAAACATGGCACATAGCACAACACCAGAGACCAAATACAAGGCAAATCAAGCCAACAAAAGGACCAGCAAACAGACTTGAGGAACAGCAAAATTGGGACCAGACAGACAACAAACAGAAACAAGCAAACCTAGTCCATACAATAAGCAGAATTAATCGCCTGGATCTGACTCAACCACAAACCCAGATAGGCAGCAAGAGAATATCATAATGCTTGAAATGCGACCAAATAATAAAATAATCGGACAGAGCTGACAATAGAAGTCAAAGCCACTAAACAGAGCATCAATAAGGCTGCAATAGTTATAACCACCATCTAAAAGCATATAAATCAACATCCAAAAGACAAACCAAAGAGAATCCAAACCACCAAACCCCTGACAGTGTAAACTCTAAAGGTTACAGAAAATATTAGAAAGCATAAAAGAAACCTTAGAGGGGTTTAAATTTAATTAATAAAACATTGACATTATCCTTCTGGTTATGCCAATCAAAAGTATCATCTTTATAAGCATTAATGATAGAATAAACATTCACAGTAGTATCATTAATAATATGTTGAGCAATGAAAGGGATATTTGAATATTTTGCTTTATTCCTAGATTTCTAGATATGCAAAGAGTATAAGCATCAAACAAATGGATGATATGAAGCTTTTTATTAGAGTGGATCCTCTATCTTCTTAAAAATGAAAGGAGACTAGTATGATTAAAGGTAAAAATATGCAAATTTAGATAATTCCATACTAACTAAGAATGGTAGTTTTCCAAGAACACGTGATTAAGGGATTCCATATCTTGGCAACAATGACATTTAGAAGCTAAATAATAGCCCAAAGATTGCATCTTTTCATCATTACTTATGAAATTGTGGTAAATCCTCCAAATGAAAAGACTAATAAACATTGAAATAGTTTTATGCCACATCCAATTAAGGAAGGTCGGAGAGGTTGTGGAGCGGTAAATGTTCCACAATTAAAGTCACATAAAGATGAATCTTCTTTCTTACAAGTGGAGAAAGAGGGGTTAGATTGTTGCCAGCAACCTCATTTGGAAGAATTTGATGAATAATTTTTGAGTTCCAACCTTGAGAGTTAGAGAAACAATATATCATAGTTAATTGAGGAAAATTAGCATTACGAAAGTTACATAGAATGTCTAAACCATTCCATTTATCAAACTAAAAAGATATTGAGGGGTGCAAATTGTCCCAAATGAGGAGGTTTTCAATAATTTCTTTATAATTTTGCATTCTTCTCCAAGATTGAGAGTTAGTAATTTTATTCTTAACTTGATAAGGGTGGCTTGTAACACAATATTTAACCTTAATAATAAACACCCATAAGGAGTTGGAGGTACGAAGCTTCCACCATATGTTTATAGAAAGTGCCTTGTGAAGGAAGTCAAGACATCGGAGACCAAGGCCACCTTCATTAGAGGGGTAAATGATTTGATTCAAAGCACACCAAATAATTTTAGATACTTCAATATGAGCCCAAAGAAATCTATTGAAAATTATATTGGTTTTTTTGACAGCTTGACGAGTAGGGGAGGTGACCTCAAGTCAATACAGTGGTATAATATTGAAAATTGAATTGAGCAGAACAAGTCTACTCCCTTGGGAGTGATAATTGTGATCCCACCCTCTAAGTCTATTGAAGATGGCCTCCAACAAATCTTTATAGTGAGTATGCTTATTATGAGCTAAGAAAATAAGAATTCCAAGATACTCAAGAAAGTTAACTTACCTTTCTTAAGACCTAAGAGATTAGCAATATAATTGATTTTATGAAGAGAAACTTTATCACTTATAAAAAATTAAGATTTAGAGGAATTCACTATTATGCTAGAATCTTGTTCCAGAGTGTTAATCATATCTTTAATCTTGTTCTAGAGTGTTATTCACTATTATGCCAGACAAACTCTTGGGAAGGGTTCGGCCCGGTCTAGTGTGGACGAAGCGGTGGCTCCGACACTGATTCGAAATGGTGTGAAGCCTCGGGCGTCATCACCAAGGACGATGGTCCGTCGGAGGGCTCCGATCGATCCCATCTGTTGGATCGATCATGGAGATCTGTGGGGGGCTAGTCTCCCGCCGTTTGATAAAATCCCAACATCTAAATTCTTTAAATAATTAAAATTTAATTATTTAGTTATTCTGATTTAATTAAATATAAAATACTAACCAAACAATTTCCAAGTTTCCAAAATTTTACTCTTAGCTAATTTGAGTGTGAGGAACTAAAAAATGAAGTCTAATTTATGATTGGAGGTCTAAGAAATTATCTCATTTATCTAATTAATTAAATTTCTCAAAATATTGAACTCACTCCAACAATTTCCAAACTTTACTAAAACTTCAAGGTTTGGTCTTAAGACTATTTTATGACTAATGGTGAGATTCTAAAGCTAATTTGATGATTAAAAATTCAAGTAACAACTATGTATTATTAGAATTTTGCGCTTCATATCTCCCATGTTGCTACTAAGGCTCAACTACCAGTTGATAAAATTAGCCAGCTTACTCAAAACTAAGCCTCCAAATCTCTAAGTCATGCAGGCAGACTTCAAATGCACAAATCCTCCTTTTGGCCACTTCATTGGTTTCATGCACTTCATATACTGGGCACTACTATTAATAATATAGAATGTATTTTTTCTTTCTTTCTAGATCATGACTCTGAAAGTAAAAAAAGAAATATTTGATGTCATGGGATTCAATGGAAAAGTTGAGAGAGAATGGTGGTCTTGGTTTAATCGTGTTGAATAAGTTGTTACTTAACTGCAAATTATCATTATGCTAATTTATTCTTTGCAATAAGCCACTTTTTGTTAAATGGTGGAAAGCTAATAATTTGGAACTTAACTCAAAGCATAATTATCAAACTATTGGAAGCTTTAGGTTTTGGAAACTCTTGCACACTGCTTTTAACATTATTAAACCTTATATTAGTTATATACATAATGATAATGATACCATTTCATTGGTTTTATTCAAAGGTTGCTTGAATTTTACTCTTAAAATAGCTATGAAGCTGCTATATTGTAATACTTATAGTATTTTGTGGCATCATCTAGTATGGCATAGAGGTTATAGATTGAAATTTGCTAGCTTGTTCTTTGAGGTAATGTGTAAGACAAGGCTTTTAAAAAATGAGGTTTTATACACTTGCAATATTCATTGTGAGAAGATTTGTATTTTTGTGTCACTTAATAGAATCTCATTCGCATTATTCTTTGGAATTTCAATATTATCTCCAAAATGTTCAGAAGCTCATGTCAAATTACACTTCTTTGACTCCATGAATTGGAATTGAATCAAGTAAGCTAACTTGTTATCTTTTGGTGCATATGAAAAGAATGCCCATCTTTTTTCTGTGCTCCTACTGTCAGCATTTTGTGCAAACACATGTTAAACAGGTTATCATATATAATTGGGTTGTGCCTTAAATTGATCCTCATAAGATATCTTTGATTTTGTGGCATCGAAACATATGCTATCCAAATCATGATGATCATGGCTTTATCCAAGCAGATCCTCATAAGTTTATTTTTTGAAAATTTTCACTCTTTTGTCTAATTTATTTGTTTAGCATTTGGAATTGTGGTTTATTATATTCTTGCATCATTTCATCATATTTTTGCATGCAAAACATTTTAGCTTGTACATACTTTTTGTTCTATTAATCTTATATTAATTATTGTAGTTGAGGTTAATTAAAGTTATTTTCTTTAAAAAATTACTATCCCTTTTCAAAAAGAGATGCTATTTAGACATGTTGATATGATATTCAGAAATTTATCCAATGAGATTTGGACATCATTTCAATACAAATTTTAAAAATAATATTTATATATTTTTTAATGAAAATAAATAAAAATTAATGAAATAATGTTCAAATTCTATTGGATGAATTTTTTTAAATGTTATATCAAAGAATCTAAATAGTATTATTTATGTTTAAAAAAAAAATAGGGAGACCAATTATTAACCTCCCAATTATAAAATGGTGATGAACCAATATAAATAATTATTAGTTATATATATACAAGCAACGGAGAGGTTTCCGTCGCGCCTATCGGAGCAGGCGTAAGCTTACCCCAACCACTCCATGGAACCGTCTCTAGGGTTTTCTCTCTTCCGTCCAAAAGCCCATCCCAACCGTCAGCTCTGGATCCAACGACCATCACTCCCCCGCGTCCCCTGCGCCCGACGGCAGTAATTACGTATATATAAATGAAGGAGGGGAGGGTGAAATAGTCGAAGATGCCATGTTAGAGAGAGAGAGGGGGAAAGAGAGATCACGTGGCAGTGAGAGAAAGCGGGAAATGCATGGGTCGTGGTCATATCTCCATTAGAGAGAGAGAGAGAGAGAAATAGAACCTGCAAGGCAAGGTTTTGTGTTGTCTTTTACTCCGTCCCTTCGCTCGTATCTCTCTCCTCTTTATTGCCCCTCTGCGGCTGACCCACTGCATTTACTCCCCTGTTTTCTTTCTTTCTTTCTCCTCTTTTAACTGCTGTGGGAGTAATCATTTCGGTCATCATAAGCTCTTCCTTTTTATCTCCTCCACAGCCGGGTCTTATGGGCGAGATCTCAGAATGAGAGCAAAACAAAGGCCCTGGAAGCTTTCTCTTTGAGGGGAATGTTGTCTGGCTCGAGGCCTTCTTCTTTCTTCTTTTCTCCATCTTTTTTCTCTCTTTTTAAACAAGGAGGTCTCGGACCAGGCTTCATTCCCCCCAATCATTGCTTTCCTCATGAACTCGGTTTAGAATCCCTGCAATGATTTGGGGAGGTTTGACTTAAGATGGGTTAGACTTTTTTCTGCTGTTTTTTCATCATTATCTTCTAAAAGTTTTCTTTTTCGCTTTTATCTTACTTTTTTCCTTGGATAAATAGTCATGATAGCGGATCAAGAGGCTTCCTTTTTGTTTTTTTTTTTTTTGCTTTGGTTAATTTCTTATGGTTTTCTTAGAAATTGATGTATTTCATAGCTTGATAGTATAATATTCATACAATTATGCGATGCATATTAAAGATTTGTGTTAATGAGATGCTTCCGAAATACGATGCTCAATGGGTGGTTCTCAAGAGAGGCTGCTGCGAAATTTTGAACGGACGGACAGTAAAAAACAAGTCAACTGAGCGTTTTGCGGGATATTTTGGTTTGATTTTTTCTCAAAAATGTTTTATATTTTGAAATTGGTTGAACTGTGATAAGCTTTTATATATATATATATATATATATATATATATATTTGGCTCTTCTCTTCCTCTTTAAAAAAAAAAAAAAAAATACTGGAAGGTGCTGAAAAACTTCTTTGCATGCATAAAATCTTACAGAAGAAAGGAAAGCTTGATGAAAAGGAGGATTTTTTTCAATTTGAAGCCTCAAAATGGAGCAGGTTATAGTCAAATAGAGATTGGGAGATCAATAAAAATGGCAGTGATGCTTCAGTCGATGCTTAGCTAGAACAACTCAGATGCTGCCAAGTTGCTATTCTTCTGTTTGAAACCGCTCTGTATTTGTGGAAGATGATTGCAATTTGTATTTTGATTTTCTTACTGTAATTTATTATTTAATGTTAATTTGTAATTAGTATATAGGTTTAGCACATGCCTATGCTCAATTAGCTATAAAGTATGGGAATTTTTTCGAAAGCTTTGGAGTTGACGGGCAGTAAAAATGTGACAGAGAAAATCATTTTTTAATCAAAGTTTCTGCGGCCTAAATTTCATGGAATTAATTTTTATTTGGGGGCAGTAATGATCATGAAAGTAAGTGCTGCGGTTTTTCTTTGATCGAATTGACCGCTTTTCATCTTTCCACAGAGAGATACATTCATGTTTGACTATCTTATTAATTGAAAATAAAGTTTTTCTTTTGCGATCGACTGCCTCTCGGAGTGCTTCTTCTGTCCTTCATGACGCTGAGTTAATCCAAGTGCTTTCCTTGTGATTTCTGTATGTTTTGGGAAGAACGTTACAGTCCTATGCAGACTAAAATCCCTGCTTTATTTTGTGCTAAACTGATAAGCTGATTTGTTGTTGAGAAAAATACTTGAACTTGATGTAATTACTCTACTTGATATATATGCTAAACACTTTATTTGGAGCAAGCAAAAGTACAAAATTTAATTTGGAAAATCATCTTGCTCAAACTTTAATGGAAAAGATATTAAGTTCCAAGAGCTTACATAGTCATTTCATCATAATTATCTCTTAAATTTTAATCAAGTACATAAAACTACAAGATGATGGTACCCATCTTTGCGTACTACTAAGAAGATTTCAAATGATAGAGTGCCAATTCATTCACAAAGCTAACTTTATAGAAATCTCCAAATAAGATGAAGTGGAGACTTTAAACCCAACCCAAGGCTTTGCCATCAATAAACTTGCCATCTATTATCTGTGCGAAGCCTTATACTAAGACTAACCAAGAGGTTATGTAATTGTGAGGCCACCCGAGGGTAGGCCGCGCAGCGGTGCTATCTAAGAAATGGGCAAAACCACTGAAATTGCTCCATGCCCGGTGGGAAACCATTAAACTTGCCCGGCTTTCTCATGATTTTGATAGCCTTTCATTCTTTGAATCATTTTAGTTTGCTGTTTGTTTTTTTTTATCGCTTCCCCATCATACCACTTGATGCTTCCCATCTCTGCAATTAAATCACAGATAATTAATCATAATTTTTTTAAAATCGTACATCGTATTAAAAATTTATACGACATAGAGAGTAGAACTTGCGAGATGCACTATAATAGAATATGGGAAAATTTTCACCAAAATCATCTTCTAGTGATATACATAACACTCAAACAATCCTAATATAATCCTTTTGCACTTAAATTTGGGAGATTGTTTAGTTAAATGACAAATTTTGCATGCTTAGAGTTATGACATATATAATCAAAACATGATACTGTAAAATTTTTCTTAAGTTGTTTATGAAATTTTGGTTAAAAAAAAATTAATTGTGCTAGCTCTCAGTCTCCTACATTCAAGTTTAGATAATAAATATTAAAAACATAGAATTATTAATTGTTTTCAACAGCACCTTAATTGTATGGCAAATGATGAATTTTGAATAAATAGTTAATGTTCTAAAGTGCTAATTATTTCTCACAACACTCAAATGTTAATCCTTATTTGCATATTGAAAACTTAAACTTTACCTTTAATAAAATCATAGCCTAATCTTAAAATTTCACAAACTCTTAGTGATTAAATGAACCTAACAAATTATTAACTTTAGTGAAAAATTATAACACGTTATTAGGTTAAATACCATTTTTTGTGGTTGTGCAAGCTGAAGATGTTTACTTTTGAGTGATACTTAATTAAAACAATAATTTATTAAAATAAATAATTTTCTCAAATTTCATATTAACTCATAAATGAAGAAGACATAATTAAGCTCAAATATTAAGACCATAGAGAAAAACACATACACCAGGACAAATAAAATCCCATGATAATGGATAGATAAAAGTTACATAGTAACTCCAGATATTTAGAATGAAGCTAACAAAATATGGTGATATTAAATTTATGGAGTTATGTATATTATTAGCACAAAAAGAACCATGAATAGATATAAATTGAATTTCCTTCATTCAATTTTCATTACATAAACTAAATATATAAATGTAATATTCATGCATATACATTACCAACATTATTCTCATTGATTTTCTACAAAATTTCATTCCTAATGGATGATGTGAAGTAAGGCGATATGCTAGTTGAGGATGAGCTACAAAGGCAAATAAGAAAGGTATAGCATATGAAAGAAGAATAAGTGGTGGAAAAGATAGCTCATAGAAAGATACATTAAAAATTAAGAAAAAGTTAAGTTATATTAATTTCAACACAAAATTGAGATGAAACATTCTTTTAGAACATTCCATAAAAAATATTGTGTTTAGCTACATTGATTAGACATATATATATATATATATCATGTCTATTCAATGATTCATCATCCGCACATAATAGTAAGCTTAAGATTAAGAATTACTTTCAATTTCATGTTCACTTGCACATAAAAAATACAACAGCATCACTCGAGCATTATTATTATTATATATAAACATAATTATGTGAACTATTAAACTTATACAAATTAAGAAAATAATAGTACTTTCTTTAATTAATTTATAATTAATTTAAGAGAATTTTAACATATAAGTTTTAATAAAGCCCAAATCAAATATAAGGAATTAGGAAAATATTCTAAATATTCAAATGCAAAATTTATATGAGTCAAATTAAGATATATGCATTATACCTAAAATTAAGATATATGCATTATACCTATTCATATGACAAGAATATAGATATCATAATAAATTAGATATGGAATAACATTTATCAACAAAACACATGAACACTTATACAAATATGCATACATTTATATACATACACATACACACACTCATGCATACATACATTATATATATATATATATATATATATATATATATGCATAGATATAAAATCTTTTTATAACCGATCCAAACTTGTTAAAATATTCAATTAGCTTCGACACTAAGATAAATTAATGAGGTAGAAATAAGATTTCTGTACAAACACAAAGCAATGTATGACATATAAGTAAACAATTAGTTTGCAAACTTAAACACCACGATTTGCAACTTAACTCAAATGATTTAAACTTAAGAGCCAGGCTTAAGACAAGCTTCAAATCTAACACTTAAATCATATATATTGTAAAATGACTACTTAAATCTCAATTATTATATTAAAATACAATCCAAATTAACTTTTTTTAAATAACTTAGATTAAACTTGATCAGATATTGTGATCGTAAATATCAAGAGTATATAAATATAAATATGCTATATTTAAAAGTATATGATATATTATTATATAATAAATATGAAGAGCTCCCTTGCACAACATTTTCCCTTAAGATTTCTCCTTAGAATCTCCTCTCACAGCAGTCAAAGTTCTCTCAAACTAAAATACCAACAGCTGAATTATCTCTAACATGTTTTCATAAGTACTCAGCTTCATTTTTGAACCCCAAATGGTTCAAAATACTCTCAAAATGGCTTAGAGTTCAACTTGAACAAGAGCTGGAATCTGCTCCTGTTCTCTGTTTGCCTGCGCTGGCGCACACTCCGCTGTGACGTGCTGCAATGCTCTGCTCTCGGGACGCTGCCGCCGCGGCGTGCTATAGCACCTCCTTCTCGGGTGCAGGGTGCCATGGCAAATATGAAACTTAGATTAAATTTGATAACTTAGATTAAATTTGATCAGATATTATGATTGCAAATATCAAAAGTATATATAATAAGCTATATATATAAGTATATGCTATATATTATTATATAATAAATATGAAACTTACAAAAGAAGTTTTTTGTATTTACTTAAAATTGGAAATTTATGTATTTTAAACAATAATTTAAATGTTATTAGCATAGATTAGATTAGAAGTATCTCTAATTTCTAAATAACAGATTTTAAATAATCTCTCAAATTACTCTTAAAAAATTACAAATAACTTTATTTTCTAATAAAAAATTAGGATTAAATTCAATTTTACGTATGAGCCCACTAAAAATACAAAATTATAAATAAAAATAAAAATGTTAATTATTTTATAATTAAAATGTATATAGCAATAGAAAATTTAAATTATTTTCTTAGTTGATTTTATACAGTACTCTGTTGTCTCTCTCTTTATAAAATTATGCAAACAAGGAGAAGTGACATTCAGTATCAGGATGGAAAGCCATCTTTGATAGATTCGGAAACACGTGTGATGTTGAGGTTTGCTTGCGTGAGTAGATATTGCGGTCTCTCTCAGATTGAGAGTTGGAGTGCAGTAGAGCTATGAGGTACGTACGGACGTTAATATTAGGGTTAGGGTTTAGAGTTCTTCTGTAGCCAACAGCTGGGTTTCTCTATACTCCTAAAATAGCCCTCTAAGAATATATAAAGGTGCTGATGATGAAATGCTGTAATCTCTTCGCTGCCATGGCATTAGAGAAATCTTTCTCTTGTATTTGGAGGAGAAAGTATTTCTAAATTAGTGTAATGTTACGCTTCCTATGAATATACTGATAATGTCGTGAATGCGCAGAAATAAGAAAGGTTTTAAATAATTTGAAATTTTTTAAACTGATTCTGTAAATGATGAATTGCCGATTGGGCTAATTATGATGGAAGAGTGAGGTTTGACCGCGAATGCGCAGAGCTTTGAAAGTGTCATTGTATTTATCACCGACAAGACCTTAAATGCTTAACGAATACTATTCGAGTGCCGTTTTTTTTTATTTTTCTTTTTGACTCTTATCAGTATTTATATATGTAAAATATGTATTTTTATAGCAAAATATTATATATTCTCAAATATCTTCCAAAAAATATGAATGATTAGAATTTAAAATTTTAAAAAATATATTTTTATAGGCCTCATAAAAAAAGTGAATTTAATAATATTTTTTTATTCCACTTCACTCCCAAAATTCCAATCATCCATACTTTTTTGAAGATATCTGAGAGCTATGTAGCAATACTCATAGGTCTCATGTATAAAATTAAATTTAATTCTTATTTTTTATGAAAAAAATAAGTTTTGATATATTATACATATTTATTTCCTTTAGTTTATTCTCAAGCTCGTCCCCCTCCACCATACATCTCCTCATAGAAATGGTTGTTCCCTTCCTTCGCGTTGACAAACGACACCTTCGAAGTTTCTTTTCAACGATCAGAAGAAGGAGCCCTAGTCTTTGCCAAAGAAGAGCTCAACCATGGGGCTACTAAACTCTAGAGTTTCTTCTCATCGGTTATGCAATATGTAAGAAGCGTACCTACCTTACCCTCTTGGCTATCATGCGGAAAATTTGGAACTTGAAACGTACTCTCGATCTACTTACAATTTTCTTGGATGTTCATTTCTTCTTCGTGCATCAGACATTTCCTTTGTCCCTAGAAATAACTCAAATCGCTTATAATATGGGTGGGATTCCAAAACCTACCCTTTAGCTTCTAGTTGGACGCTAATCTATTCCGTTTGGCTAGCAAAATTGGAACCCCCTTAATGGTTGATTCCCTCACATTTTCTCAGAAGCTTATTACTTTTGCTCGTATATGTATCAAAATCACTCCCAAATCCTCCCTCTCTGAAACCCTAGATCTGGTTCTGGATGGCAATCATCTGAGCATTTTTGATATTTTTGCTTATTTTTAGATCCTGAAAATTAATTAAATTAATTTGATCTCCAAATTAAAATTTGATTTTATTTTTGAATTCCTCATGCTCTAATTAGTTAAGGGTGAATTTTTAGAAATTTTTGGAGCTCATTTAGTCTAAAATTAGATTTAAATTTATTTGGATTATTATTTAATTAGTTAAAATATTTTATTAATTAAATTAAATATAATTATTTAATTTTTTAATCTCTTGGATTTGCTGTCAGGCCCGCGGCAAATCCGCAGCGGGGTCCTGACAGCGGGGACAACTTATCTGCCGTATGGATGCTCGAACACGCATCCTAACGCACTCGATCCTGCGGCATCCACTACCCCGCGCCTAGATCTATTCCTAGCCGACGGATCCACCCCGCGTATCCAACAACTAATGCTTTCTCCGCGATTATCCATTTAAGTATCGCATCATGGCCATCCATCTCCAATGTCTCTGCCATCAGACGGCCCGAAACAACCCATGCACAATGAATCATCGTCTCCAGCTGGTCTCTTGCTCGCCTGGTCCCCCACCCCACCCCACCCCGACAGCTCGACCCTCCGCAAGCTTAGTGGCAGTACGGGGACACCTTGATCTTCCCATTCTTCCCTTGAGTCCAACAGATTGTAGGCTGCCATCTTCCTGAATTTCCCTTGGTCATTTGAACCACGTCTCTCCCTCGGCATGAGCCTATACCATAGCTCCTAGCCATGGAAACCACCTCTAGACCTTTCCACTTCCTATAAATACCTCGGAGACATCACAGTGAGTCCCTTTACTCACTGTGATCCCTCAATTTTCCTTAGTTGAGTTCCCTGGAGCTCTTGTCACTCTCAGTTATTCCTGCTGCTGTGAATCGCTGATAGAGGGCTAAGTTGGGTGTTTAGACTCTTTGTGATTCTCCATGAGACGTCTGGAAGCTCTTGCTTGCCTCAATCCTTCACTAGTGGTCTCTACCGTCGCCATTTTCAGGTACTAGCTTAATCCCGTCGAGCGGTGTGGACCCGATGTTCAATTCAGCATTCTAGAATAACCTCTGGATGTCGCCTAGCTTCCACTAGTACCGTAAGATGTCTGCATATGCGATTTGGTTTGAATGAGCCCAGTCCAGATAGTAATGGTTCAATGTCTCGGCAGCATTGGTGTTCAGCAAGTTCAGAGCTACCTCACAGAACTTCAGAGCTCAGTTAAGCTCAATTCTCCCACAGACCTTTCCCTCATGATTGATCGAACCTGTAACATTACTTAACATAATCTTAGTTTAATTACAGCCTAATTATCATTCTATTGAGTTCATTTAGTCATTAGAACCAATCCCCAAAGATTTAGAGCAATTCGAAGCTCAATCGAATAATTGGAATATTTTAATATATTTAATTAATTATAAAATTAAGGTATTTAAATTAATCTCAAAATCAAAATCCAACTTCGTCGTTGCGATCGTCACCCCCAAATTAACTAAGGGTGATGTTTTGGACGTGTTTAGAAGCCGTCAGATTTTCACGAATATTTTAATGTAATTAAATGCACCGTAAAATAAAATAATTAAATACTTATCGGTATCAAAATCTGACTTTATCATTGAGTTCCTCACTCCCAAATTAACTAGGGGTGAATTTTTGGGATTTTTCAGAACACATTTATTAAATCTGATTTTTTTAACAAATTAAAAAATTAGAAAATAAATAAATAATTATATATTTAAAAATCCCTTATTTTCCTTTTTTCCTTCTCTCCTGGCTGGCAGACCTACATTTGGCACCCCCTCCTTTTTCTCCCCTGGCGCATGAAAGAGGCCCCTGCTCCCTCTCCTCTCCCATAGGCCATCATGCATATCACGTCTCTTCTCATTCTCCTTTAAAGGCAGCTCTTAGCTCTCCCTCCATCCCTTGCTGTCAAGTTGAAACTCTGTAACAATTCAAGCTGTTACCTTAGCCAATTAGGACTAATCCAAGTCCTGATTTGCTTTATAGCGCACTAATTGAGTCATCAAGAGTTGTCCACCAATACCTAGTCCAAATTACGGGTCAAATAGATCAAACCATGATTTTGGGAATTTCAGGAACTCTGGAAATTGACCTAATTATTTTAATCTCATATCGAAAATCGAACTTCACCATTGCACTCGTTGCCTCCAAATTAGCTAGAGGCGATGTTTTGGCGGCAATCGGAAGTCGCCAAAATGTTGTCGAATATTTTAATAATATTTAATTAATTATAAAATTGAGATATTTAATTTGACCTCAAAATCAAAATTCGACTTTGTCATTGTGCTCGTCACCTCCAAATTAGCTAGGGGTGATGTTTTGAACGTGTTTGGAAGTCGTCAGATTTTTGCGAATATTTTAATGTTATTAAATGCCTCGAAAAATAAAAAAATTAAATACTCATCGGAATCAAAATCCGACTTCGCCGTTGAGATTTTTTGGAGCACACTTAAAAATTCAATTTGTTTAGAAAGTAATAATAAATTAAATAAGTTGAATATTTTATATTAATCCATTTTGTCTTCTTTCCCTCCTTCGTTGGCTAGCTAGGACCCATAAGCATTCACTTCACTCAGCAGCAGACTGCATGCTCAGCCTGCCCTCCCCTTTTTTTTTCTTTCTTTTCTCTGCTCCTACCATCCTTGTTCCCCCTCCCTTCTCAACCTCCTGCCACCCCCTTTAGCCCCACAGTTGGGATGGGACAACTCATGCCCATCCCATCCAATGGCAAGCTTCCCCTCCATTAAAAGAGCTTTTAGCTTTCAGCTCTATTTCCCCCTATTTTCTTTGCCCAGCTGAATCCCCCCCCATTGCTGTGTTTGCTGAAGGAAGGATCTCTCAAGCCTCTCAAGCTTCTTCCCTCAAGTCCTTAGGGTCACAGGACTCTATCTCCTCCAACCAAAGGTACCTTCTTTCCCCCATTGAATGGATTCAATAGCTACTTCATGTTACTCTTAAGCTTATGTTGCATCCTTAAAGAATTTGTGTTGAGATTATGGAGTTCATTATAGCTCATTAGGCTTGTGATTTTAGGAATTGTAACAGCTCTGTTTTTCTTTCTTTCTGCACATCTAAACATTTAACTCTATAGTTTGTATAGTTAAAATAATCATTTTGTGCTGATTTTTGTATTGATGGAAAGGTCTCGGAAATACCTTTCCATCGGTCGCGCGTGAAGTGCTATAGGTTGATAATATTTGAGCCCGAAAGATGAGCCGTTACGGTTTTCGCACAGGCAAAATCACCGTTGAGCGCTGCGGCGCGCCGTAGCGCCCGAAGTTTCGAATTCGGGTCCGTCGCAGCGGCACAATAGTTTAATGAAGAAAAAAAAACATTTTAATGAAATTAAATTTACTCTAAAAGCGCTGCAGCATGCCACACCCGCTACAGCGCGCCACAGCGGCAGCACTACAGTTGACCATAGCAGTCGCGCTTCGGAAAAAAAATAGGCGCCACAGCGTGCCGCAGCGCCTAGTTTTTGGTCAGAATGCGCTATCGCGCGCCGTAGCACCCAGAACTGTTCGGATTGGTCTAGAACCCACTGAAATGGTCAAAACTTCACAGTTTTTGAACTTTAAGGACCCTAGGACTCTAGTGGTGCCGAAATATATCAAATTTAAACCTAGTTTAAGTAAGATTAAGCACTGTATAAATGTGTAGGTGAATTTTAATTTGCCTTAGATGATAATTAATCTATAATCGCCCCTAAAACCCTAAATATTGATTTGACCATATCTTAGTCAATTATACTCCAAATTAAGAAATTCAAGATGCTAATTAGGTTAGAAATTTAGTGCCAATAGTAAATTGAAATAAAATTTGGGTGTTAACCTTTAGAAATCCTAGGTTGACCAAAATACCCCTAACCCTAATTAGGTCATAACTTAGCCAAATGAGGTCCAATTTGGGTCTACTCCCTACTCAATGTGATATAGGAAAGCTATAGCCACTGAGTTTGTTGAATTTGAATCTCAACTAAAAAAATTAGGTTTTTGACCCCTCTTAACCCTAGAAATGATACATTTACCTTTAAACTTAGAACACTCATAACTAATCTAATAGACCTCAGAATTTAGTGTTCTTGGATCTTATGGAATCCTTGAACAGCAAAAAACATTAAACTGCACAAATTATTAGATTCCATCAGAAGAAAGTTACTAAATTGCCCCTTGAGTCAAATTATTTAGTTTGGACTTATAGGATCCATTTCTTATCCAAATTTGGTGTACTTACTATCTATCTTTATATTAGATAGCAAGAAATCATTTGACAATAAGAAAATCTAATTTAGAGCCCTAAATTAAAAATTAACTTCTTAGACCCTCATGTAGGGGCAAAATGATCATTTTTTCCAAAATTTAGGTATAGCATTCTTAACCCTTAAAATATCTTTTAAATTATTAAGAATAGTAATAAAACTGATTTATGATTAATTTAAGTCTTAAATCCCATAATTTGAATAATTTGTCGAACATCCTAATTTAGGCTTGAAAATCTCTAAGTAAGGATAATATGCCTTACTTAGCTAAAATTCATTCTTAACTTTCCTAATTAAATAAAAATAACAAATTAAGTTAAATTAAAATAAATTTAATCAACTCTTAGAATCCCTTAAGTTCTTTATTAGGAGCTTCTTAGGATCTACACTTCACCTTAGGATATTTTTTTTAAGAGTAGGAATAGATACTAGATTAGATTTCATTCATTGAATAAAGTGGGTTATTCAATGAATAGAATATTGGCTTTATTAGTTTCTAGATTTATATACTTTGATTTTGATTATTTTATCTCTTAACTCTAGATTAAGATTAGGAGAATTATCCTATTAAGCTTGATTACACTTAATAGGATTTGCCTTAATCCTTAGTTCACTTTTAGACTTAAAAACCTTAGATCTTATATTTGACTATTTGATTATGTAATTATCTCCAATCTTGTGGTGTTAACTCATAATCCTTAATTTAGTAGATTTTTTGATCAAATCTTAGCCTGGAACGTCTAAATTCATCAATTAAGGACATAATGATTTATTATTTAACCTGTAGTCGAGTCTGATTGAACTAAATTATAACCTAATCAGTTCTAATTGCTTTTAATTTATAAGATCATGCTTCTAAGTTACACTTGATAATAGGAATTGGAGATCCTGAACTTGTGTTACTTGGAATAGTTAGATGGTTTAATAGATAACCACTGGTGTCACCATGTGTAGTAGAGTCCCTTACTCACTATTATTTTATTTGTGATTTCGCATTCATTATATTTTGTGTTTTATTACTTGAACATATTATACAAGGTAATGTCATTGCATGAAATGAAAACATAAAATATTAGAATAATATTTGCATTGGGTTCAATTACTTATTAATTTGGCATATTTTACCCTAATGGACAGGGGTAAGGAGAAATAAGGACTACTTAGCATTACTCATTAAGTGTTGTACTAAGTTTGGAACCTGTATAGTATTGCAGATATGCTTGACTTCTTACCTACTTCTAGTTATGTCCATAAAAATAAAGTAAATAATTAAAATATTACTGCTTTTGTGATTACTGCCTCTTCAGTTCAGTTTCTGTTATGTTATTCCAGCCTAGCCTCAAATGACGCTAGGAATATTTTATCGCCTTAGCCTCTGCATTGATGCTAAGAATCCTTTTGATATCAACATACTAGATTAGCCCTCTTCTAATATGGCAATACTTACATACCTGATTACCGTTCACTGTAATTAGAATTTAATTTTCCGGCTATATGAACTCCAATTATTAAGAATCAATTCTATGACACACTCTTTGACATGGGTGCTGGCCACTCCTTTATGTCTGAGAGTTGCGCTTCTTCCCTTAACTTCTAACATTTCAGCTTAGGCAATGACTTGATAGTGTAGATGCCATATGGTGCTGAAATGTGCGTTAGTGAGTTCTGTTTGGTAGACATTCCAATTAGTAACCAATTCTTTCAATCGAAACTTATCGTTATGTAAATTACAAAGTTCAACATAATTTTAGGTATAGATTGGTAAGTTTAATGATGTTATAGATTACTTTAAAAAAAGAGTTTCGCTTAAGGTTGGAAAGAAACTGAAGTTTTTATAGGAAAGCTTGGCTTGATTACATCCCGAATTAATGCAATTGAAGCCAAGCACCTCATTAGTAACGGTTACTGTGCAATAATAGTGACCTTGATCAGCAAAGTAAAGCAAGTTAGAAGTCTTAAAGAAATTGTCCTAGTTAGAGAGTTCCTAGATTTGTTCCCTGAAGACTTGCATGGACTACCTCCTTTACATGAGGTAGGATTTTCTATTGAACTTATTCCTGTGACTCAACCTAAATCTAAGGCTCCGTATAGAATGGTACCAAAAGAATTGCAAGAGCTTAGAGAGCAGTTGCAAGAGTTATTAGAGAAATAATTTACTTGCTCTAGTATGTCACCTTGGGGAGCTCCCATCCTATTCATCAAGAAGAAGGATGGATCCATGCAGATGTGCTAAGACTACCGTGAGCTTAACAAAATGACCATGAAGAATATGTATCCTTTCTCTAGGATCGATGATTTGTTCTATTGGCTCACAGGAGCAAAAGTCTTTTCTAAGATTGACTTAAGATCAAGTTATTACCAGATTCGAGCCAAGGACAAAAATATTCATAAAACTGCATTCAGGACCTGATATGAACATTTTGAGTTTCTAGTCATATCTTTTGGATTGACGAATGCTCCTTCTATTTTCATGAACCTGATACAACATATACTTAAGTCGTATCTCGACAAGTATGTCATCATCTTCATCAACGACATCCTAATATATTCGAAGTCAGCTGCTGAGCATGAAGATCAACTACGTGCAATTCTTGAGTTGTTAAGAGTATAAGTTGTTCGCTAAGTTTTCAAAGTGCGAGTTTTGGCTAAAATTCGTAGAATTTCTAGGTCACGTGATTGATGTTAAAGGCTTTAGAGTTGATCAAAAGAAAATCCAAGCTGTTCAACAATGGGTCCAAACTAAATCTGTAATAGAGATTCACAGTTTCCTAGGTCTCGCTAGTTATTACTTAAGGTTTGTTCCTAGATTTTCTCAAATTACTTTGTTGTTAACTCAGTTAACTAGGAAGGAAGTTTTGTTCATCTGGAGCATAGCCTGTGAAGAATCTTTACAGAAGTTGAAATAGTTATTAACTTCTGCTCTTGTTCTAGTGCTACCTCGAGAGGGTAAAGATTTTTAAGTTTATATTAATGCCTCTAAGATAAGGCTCGGTTGTGTTCTAATGCAAGATCATTGTGTAATAGCCTATGCCTATAGAAAGCTTAAGCTTAATGAGAAGAATTATTCTGTGCATGATCTTAAACTTGCAGGAGTAGTTTTTGCTCTCAAAATATGGAGACACTACTTGTATGGAGTTAAGTGTGAGATGTTTACGGATCATTAAAGGTTGAAGTACATACTCAAAATAAACTTAACTGCTGTTAGCGTAGGTGGCTTGAGTTACTTTGTGACTATGACTTGGAAATATAATACCATCAAGGTCAAGCTAATGTAGTAGTTGATGTTATGAATTGTAAAGAGACTTTATCTTCCCTTTATTGTAATGAATCTTTGATCAAAGATTTTATTAGATTGAATCTTGAGCCGATCAGATCTGCTGATTTGGGCACTATTTTATTTGATATTCAGTCAGATGATTCTCAAAGGTTTAAGATTATCGATGCTCAAAAGGAAGATATGAGTTATTCTATTCTGGTTTCTGATATCATTAGTGGGAAGAAATCTGAATTACATCTTGATGCTGAAGGTGTGATCTTTCAGAAGACTAGGTTGTGAATTCTTAAAAGCCTATAGCTGCAAATACTATCAGAAGCCCATAACTTTAGTTATATTATTTATTTCGAAAGCCGTAAGATGTATTAGGATTTAAAGAAATCATTCTTGTGGTCTGGCATGAAGAAAGATATTGCCATTTTCATTTTTAATTGACATTCATGTTCATTAGTTAAAGCAGAACATCATAAGTCTGATGGACTTCTCCGACCCTTAGACATTCCTAAATAGAAATTGTCTGATATTTCCATGAACTTCATTGTAGGTCTGCCTTCCAATCTGTTAAACAGATCCAGTGGAGAAGTTAGCTAAGATTTACCTTAAGGAGATCGTTCGTTTGCACAGTACGCCAAATTGCATAGTTTTTGATAGAGACAATATATTTACTTCTAGATTCTAGTTTTCTGTTTAGCAAGACTTGGGGATTGTGGCGGCTGCCCCCAAATCACCTGGATTAGGAGGTGGTCGTCACTTTGCAAACCCTCACTTAACATTTAGATTAAGGAATGGACCTTCTTAATCAAATTTTAAGGGAGGATATGCCTTAATAAGCAAAGTTGTAGCAACAGAAACAATCACTTAAATGAGTATACCATAATTTATCAGAGTGCGGAAGAAAAACAAGAGTAACATCCATACAATCCAGATAAAAACTGTACAACTCAGAATACATAAACATAAAAAATAAAGCAGTTAGATCCTGTATTATTATAAAATAATGACAAAGTTTATGCAGTAAAAAGAGTAAAGTCTCTCATATCTAGTTAGATCTTCTCCTGTATGCTCCTCCTCCTGTACCGGATCTCCAAAAGGTCCCACAACCTCGAACAGCTCAGAATCTACCATTGTCGGTTTCACAATGGTAGGGCCCCAGTCAACAAAAGAAAAATCTAGTTAGACAAAATGTCTAAGTACATTTTAGGCTATAAATTGTTTATTTTTAATGACATCACAATACTAAGTAACATAGGAGCAAGTAAGCACTAAGGAAAGGTAACAAAATTATAATTAACATAATTATAACTTAACAAGATGTGAGGTAAGCACATACCTCAATCCAAGCTGCAGAAAAGATTAAGTAATACATAAAGAACTCTACTAAACACAAATGAAACTTCTAAGTATATGATCAATATAAAACATGCTGCTTTTATAATTAATCTGAAAGTACGGGGCTGAAAGTAAAGATCTAGCATCCTAACATGTCAAAAGTAAAAGTGACTGCTGAAAGGTAAAAATGAATATTTCAAAGCTATGAGTACAAAAGAATTGCAGAAAATGAAAATGTACCAGAAGACGTACTAAACTATAAGACAAGTAAGAACTGCAGAAACTGAAAATATAACAAGAGGTGAACTGAACTGTAAGGTAAAAGCGAGCCAAAAACTGTAAAGTAAACAAAAGTCAACTGCAAAGTGACTATAATACAAATAAAGTAACTGAAAAGTAACTGCAATTAGGAGATATTCCTACTTAATCCTGCCACCAGTAAAGTCCATCTGCTCATCTAGAAAAGTAGTCCCAGATTCCATCTGAAAAGTAACTGCTAAACATCTGAAAAAGTAGTCCCATATTCACTAGGAAAGTAGTCCTAGTCAGAACAACCAGTATCTGGAAAAGTAGTCCCAAATATACTAGGAAAGTAGTCCTAGTCAGAAACAGCAGGCACTAGGAAGGTAGTCCTAGTCAGAAACAGCCAATATCTGGAAAAGTAGTTCTAGATATGCTAGGAAAGTAGTCCTAATTAGAAACAGCCAATATCTGAAAAAGTAGTCCCAGATATACTAGGAAAGTAGTCCTAGTCAGAAACAGCCAATATCTGGAAAAATAGTCCCAGATCTACTAGGAAAGTAGTCCTAGTCAGAAACAGCAGGCACTAGGAAAGTAGTCCTAGTCCAGAACTATAGGCACTAGGAAAGCAGTCCTAGTCCAACAGCTATCCTACAGGCACTAGGAAAGTAGTCCTAGCCCAAAACCATTCTCAAGTAAAGTCATACTACATGGCAGACTAACAAGACATATCTCCTCAAGTCTAGTAAAGCTATTTTCCATCAAATTTTCTTCTAACAATAGGAAATTCCATATAAATATAATCAACATAGCAATAATTCTCTAATGCAATATATCCAAATGTAAAGAAGTCCAAAGCAAAGGGAAGCATAGCATACAATATTTAATGAATATAGAATAATACTAAGCGACAGTTGTGATATCACTTTGTTTTCTATTTAAGATGTTCTAAATACTCTAAGTTACATAAGATTCAGAATCCTCAATTCCTACACTGTCTGTAACTTAAAATCATGAGCTTACAAGTTAAAGGAATATTAGAACTAGTAAAGTTCTAATACTTATAAATCACATGTCGCTTAATTAAGTTAAAAGAATAAATCAAACGTCCTAAGTTATTATTTTATAAATCCCAAACTAATCTTGAGTAGTCAAATCAAGATTTAAAGGATTAAGAATCAAATTTCAAAGAATGAAATTTAGTTCTTAATCATAAGGTCATCTTAAGGACTAAGGTTTTAATCCCATCTCACTGATTAAGTGTTAAGGCAAATCCTAATGATAAATTAATTCATTATGATAAATCTCTATTCTTAGTTCTAGTATTCAAAGATAAAATAACCATTAAATAAACTAAGAAAATCTATAAACTAATAAACTCAAGGTTTCACCTATTGAGTAAACCAATTTTACTCAACAGATGAATTCTAACCTAAGATCTATTCCTAATCTTAGGTATTAAAGCTCTTAATTACTAGGGTATTTCTCATGACACACATCCTAACTAGTGTTATAAAACTTATGGAAAGATCTAGGAATGATTAAGGAAGGGAAGCACTCAAATTTTACTTAGGAATTTCCTTAAGGACTTTAAAATGAGATCTTGATCAAAAATCAAATTAAGGATTAGATTTATCTAATTTCTATCCTAAATCACTTTATTTATGTTTGAAATGATTAGAATGTGATTTTAGGATTTTAAAATGCTAAACCCTAATTTTGGGTAAAATTACCATTTTGCCCCTACTTAAGGGTCTAAATCTTATCTTTATAAATTTAGGGTTAAATTCTAAATTTTAACAAAGTGGAATGATTACTTATTGTCAAATATGAGTTTAAACAGTAAGATCATAAATTTTGGTTTAGTATTAATCCTTATAAGGTCAAATTAAGGAATTTGACCTATAAGGGCATATTGTTAATTTTACCTTAATAATATATAATTTTTCTATCAGTTTATTAAAGGTTATGCCTTAAGATTTCCATGGAACTTAAAATTATTGAATTTTGATGTGTATTGGCTAAGTTATAGCCAAAACAAGATCTAGGGTTTAAACTGTAGTTAAGGGATTCTTAATTAAGAGCCAAAAATTCTAACTTCTCTAATTGGTATCCAAATTAATTATAATTAGTGGCTATGAATCACAATTGATCCACTGATTCCATTGACTGGTAGTGGGTTCAATTTGGACCTTCATTAGCTTAGTTATGGCCTAATTAAGGTTTAGGGTGATTAGTGAGTGACCCGATAGCACTTAGAATGGGGCACATCTAGTCTCCGATTGAGAGAGAACTTAATTAAATCATTGAGCCCTTTGGAGCCTTCGGAGCCCTCCGGGTGGCCTTAGATTTTATGGCGTCTCACTACTTTTGCTCACTTCGTCCGTTGCACGGCCTGAGTCTATTCGTCACTAGGGAGTCAGAAAAGACAGACAAGAACGCTGCTGGTGACCCAGAGAAAGACAAAGACCAGAACAGGACAGAGAACGCTGGTGACACGCTTATGCCCCGCTCAGCTTATGACTTGCTCTTAGACTAGACCTAGACGCTGGTTTCCCGCTAGACGATGGTTATTCGCTAAACGGTTCTCCAAGACCAAGAGGAGACTCAATGTCTTTGACTTCTTTTTCCGTGTTCGAATGAATTGTCAAATCAGAACAAAATCCACTACTTCCTTCTTTGATTAGTGAAATTAATCACCCAATCACTAATCCAACTCTACAGTTAGGTTCTAATATGTCCTTGAAGTTCTCTGAAACTTAGTTTGTCTAATTTGGATTATTAAATTTGCTAGTATTCACTAATTAAATTTTAGAGTAATTAAGGGTGATTAGCAAATCTAACCGTTAGATCCTAAATATTTTTGTAGATCTCTAAAGATTAGGTTTTGATAATCTAAATTGGTGTTTGGATCATCTAATTTGGAGCTCAATTGACCAAGTTATGGTCAATTGAAGTTTTAGGGTTAATTAGGGTAATTAGGGTTAAGTCCTAAATGTCATTAGTCAAATGCTAATCCAAACAACAAAATTAATATTCTTAGATTAATCCTAAGGGTTTTATGAGTATTTTAAGATCCATATTGGGTATGATTGGGTAAATGTATACAAAGTTATAACTAGTTGAAGATTTGGGACATTTATGGATTAATTAGGGTTCTAAATGTCGCTATGTGATAAACACCTCCAATTGGAAAATTAATAGTTCCATAATGATCCTTATTTTTTACTGATTAAAATGATATATAATATCATTATGCTTAGATTTATGGTTTGATAAATATTGATGATTAAAGTTCCATGCTATTTACTTAATTTAAATTAAGTAATACAATTCATTAAATATATTAATCTATTATTAAATTTTAACATTTGCAGGCAGGACCCATGGAAGAATCTGTAGATAGGAAGTGGGCTCCACTGAATCCCCGTGTCAACGCTCCATTGGCAAAGGAAGCGGATGGCGGGCCCCGCACACACACGTGTCACGCATCGGCGCGACAGAGGAATGGCTTGGGACCCGCGACTGAACGCGCTAGGGACTCACATCGGCGCAGAGTGGGCCCCACATTTACACACACAGGCTGAACTGGGTGGGTCGGGCTCGGGTCGACCCGGCCCGACCCGAAATACTTTCTTCTTCCCCGAAGAGGCGTCCGAGTCCGAGAGTCTAGGGCTCAAAATTTATTAGCCTTTTCGTCGCTGGTTCAACCAAGACCGCACGACGTTGGATAGGTCCTGATCAGACCTTCCCATCAGTGGTTAGATCAAGATCTAAGATGGCCTAAATCGTATGCAAACTTCAAACCTAGGTGGCTATATCGCGGATGACCCACAGAACAAATTGCACATACTGTCCTTGACTCCTAAAATTTTAATAGTTTGCGAATGATACAAATCAATCTGATACCTTTATTCAGTAATTGGAAATGTGAAATAAGCATAAGAATCATCATAATTGAATTTGTATGAGTAAAGATGGTTGGAGAGTACCTTAAAGTTTTAGCGTCGAAGCCGATTAAGTTCTTTAGATTATCACGAATCCCACCCTTCATCAGCTTCGAGTGATCTCCCCCCTAGAACGGTGGTCGAAAGGTTCTTAACTTCATTATCCGAGCGGTGGAGGACAAGTGTACCACCTCCTCTTGGCCGCGTGTCTGTAGGAACGCCGCGTGCCCTAATTTGGAGGAGATGAGATCGGGGCCGTCCGATCGGACGCCCCGATCGAACGGTGCTAACGCAAGCCATTCCATTTGGCGGGCTGAGCCCGTTAAGGCTCACGGCAGGCTTCAAATGGCGGGTCCCACACTTAATAAAATTAATTATTAATTTAATTCAAATTTTCCTAATTAAAAATTGAGTTTCTTAATTAAATTTGAACTGTACATTAAACTTAGAAAAATTCCAATAATTCACCCCTAGCTAATTGAGGAGTGAAGAACGCAATGGCGCACTCGAATTTTCATTTTGTCGAGTATTTAATTACTTAAATTTTCAGGTATTTAACTATTATTAAAATATTTGTCAAAAATTTAACGACTTCCAAATGCATCCAAAACTTCACCCCTAGCTAATTTGGGGGTGGTGAACACAATGGCGAAGTCAGATTTTTAATTTGAGTTCTAAATAAAAAGTCAATTTCTAGGGTTTGGGATTTTCCAAAAATCAGGTTTTGATCCATTTGATCCCTGATTTGATCTAGATCTTAGAGGTAAGTTCTAAATGACTTAATTAAGCAACTACAACTATAATTAAGACTTAGATTAGTCTTAATTGACCTAAGTAACAACTTGGGTTATTACATGGATGAACTTAGCTTTGAGTACTACTTTTCATCCTTAGACTGATGGTCAAACCGAGAGGATTAATCAGATCTTAGAAGATCTTCTACATCTTTGTGTTTTTGATTTTGGCGGATCGTAAGATGATCATCTCATCTTAGTTGAGTTCGCATACAACAACAGTTTTCAGTTTAGTATTGGTATGGCTTCTTACAAAGCTCTTTATGGTAGGAGGTGTACAACTCCTATTGCTTGGTATGAAGTAGAAGACTGTGGGGCCCCACACCTTCTGCGGTCATGCTAATATTTAGATCAACATAATTATGGAGAGTATTGTCTCCAACTGTGACAATCCTCCCAACTATAGTTGAGTCAGGTATAAACCCAACCCGCCTTAACTAAGAGACTTGTCACCTGAAACTAAAGGTCAAGCATCAAAATATCAAAATAGTGGAAGCAGAAAAGAATATAACATCCACATCACAGCATAGTAAGAAAAGTAGAATAATAACTCAGCTCAATATAATTGTGCAGACTGAATTTAAAAGAAAAGGAACACTCGTTCTCATAACTAAAAATAAAGCTAACTAGCTATGCCAAACAACAGGAAGGTCCTCCTCCTGGCCAAGCCTCTCTCCAGTAGGAACCTCAATGAACAGCTCCGAATCTGACATTGTCGGTATCACAATGCCAGGGCCCCAGCCTAGAAAGAGAAAAACTTACAATTAGACAAACTGTCTAAGTATATTTTAGGCTGATTAAATGAAACTAAATATTCAAGATATCACATCCTTTATTAAATATATGAGTAATTAAGGTGTAACTTGCCATAAGGAATATGATAACTACAAATTAACATTTGTAACTAATTAAAGCAAAGTATGTAAAGTAACATACCTCAACCAGTAGTTGTAATAAGGTTAAGCAGTAAATATATAAAAACTGAAAGTATTGAAAGTAAACTCATCATAATATGTGTATGATCATATGAATACATACTGATTTTTATAAATAAATCTAAACTGAGCATAAGAAAACTAAAATAATACTAGCATCCTAAATATGTAAACACTGAATAAAATGCCTGAAAGTACTAAATTGAAATGAACTACAAAAGCATACAGAAAAATAGTAAACCTATAAGTAAAATAGAAGGCTAAACAAGCCACTGTACTAAAACTAAATTGAAAGTAAGAGTTTGCCTAATAAGTACTTCCATAATAGAAAAGGGCCAACCGGGCCACTGTATAGAAAGTTCAATATGTATCCCCCTAGGCATCTGCAGAGCTAGGTCCGAGTTGAACTTATAGACTTAGACATGTATCCCCCTAGCCAAGCACAGAGCTAGGTCCGAGTTTTATCTATAAATAAAGAATAGAACTAAAGAGGCAGACTAAATTAGAACACACTCTACTGTACTAAATGAACTAAATGAGCTGAATGAGCTTAATGAAGTTAAATTATATTTATGCAAATTCAAATCTAACATAGGGTACTAATTAAAAATCCTATGTCCAACTATTATGTCCAAGGAAATAAGCTCAAACACAAGGTATATGAATCAATAATAATCAAGTAAGCAAGAGACTTAACTAAACATATGTGATATCTGTTGTTGTCTAAATTTAATTCATTCTATTTATTCTAAACTTGTACAAGCTTAGGATCTCCAATATCCATCAATCTAGTACAGTTCATATTTATAATGTTACGATTAATATTAGAATTTAACAAATCACAATTTATAATCAAAATAATAACTACAAAGGTTAAGTAATTAATCAATGACTTAATTATTATATTTTATTAACTTAAACCCAAATCTTGATTATGCCAATCGAGATCTAAGAATTATGGGTTCATACTCCAAATTGGGATTTAAACTTGAATTCTAGGTACTAAACTTCTAAGGCTCTAAGGGTTCACGCCCGCACTTATTCTAAAGGTAGATGACCTTAGAAGCTGAAAGATTTAGGAAACTAGGATCTTAAAGAAAGGCTAAGTCTACAATTATAAGATAAAATAATTAATTAAGAACTTTGAAATTTAATATCTAAATTTGTTCTATAGAATAATCAGATTATTCTATAGATTGAATCAATCTAAACCCACTAAAATGATTCCAAAGGATTCAATCAAATATGAATTTTAAGAATAAGATGGAACAATTCGAATGAATTTCTATAGAATATCACTAAGGATCTAAGATCTAAGGCTTAGAGTTTTATCACTTAAGACTCCATCTTATCTTTAATCTTAGAGTTTTTATTGAGGCCTTTTCTTATGAATAATATTATGATTAATTTTGATAAGGTTATTAATATTGGTTATATAATATTAGATTTTATAAATCCAGATGAAGGGAAGGGTCTAAGATTATTTTAAGATCTTTAGAACTTATGATTTAATAAGCTAGACTCAAATCCTAAATCAATAATCACTAATTGAATTCATGCAAATTATTAAATGACAAATCGAGAAGATTAATTTAGATTAACTTTCCCTTAAGTCTAATTAAGATTGATTAAGGTCAAAATCAATGATGCTCTAAGAAATTCAAATTACATGATAAATTTAATGATGTTAATTGGAAATTGCATGCTACCATTCATTAATTACACACTACAGTGATTGGTACTTTAGCTAATAATCTAAGAAATTCCAATTTTAAGTCTAGTCAAGTAAATTGCTAAGCATGATAAGAATGGATTTTACAAATCACATATATATTTATTCAATACTTGATTTTACTAAATCCAAGTTCAAATTTAATATATTTTGGCCTCAATAGGGTCTTAGAGTCATTAAAATGCGAAAATTCACAAATCTGGGCAATTTCTGACAGTTTTTGGCGCTACGTCACGCTGCAGTGGTCCCTAGCCAAGAGCGAAGCTCTATGGAACGCTGTGGAGCGCTGCAGCAGTCCTTGACTGAGAGTCAGGCGCTACGGTGCATTATGGCTTTAACACTTTTGAGGCGCGAACGCTGCAGCGTGCTGCAATGGTTTCAGGCGCCGCGGCTGATTTCAGCGCTGGGGCGCATTGCAACGCTTTTAGGCACTACAGTGCCTGATTTCCCGAGAGCTAAATGCTATGGCTTGCTGCAGCGCCTACTGCTTTTAGGCACTATGGCGCGCTACAGCTAATTCAACTTGATACTTGGGCGCTGCGGCGCGTTGTAGCGTCGACGGTGATTTTGCCTGCGCGAAATTCAAAATGGGTCTCATTTCGTACTCAAATACTCTTAATTTAGAGCACCTCACGTGCGGTGCCATATATCGATATAAAAGTATTTTTGAGACATTTCCATTGATGCTAAAATTGGCACAAAATAATCATTTTAACAATGCAAACAAGAAGGCTAAAGGTCTAGGTATACTGAAAATCAGAAAAATAGAGTCTTTTTTCTACCCAAAAATTCAAAATCGTAATGAGCTCTAATAGATTCCCTATCATAACCACAGACTTTTTAAGATATGAAATAAGAATTAGAACAACATGGAGTAGCTATTAGATCAACCAATGGGGGGAAAAAGGAGGTACCTTATACTTGAAAATGGAAGCAGATGGAGGAAAAAAAGCTCTGTTTTCTACAAAAACTTGGGAACTTGAGCTTGAGAGCTTCTTCAATAGCAAACACAACAATGGAGGGAGTAAGAGAAGAGGGGCTTTAGCTTGATAGCAAGAGATGGAGGGAGAGATGAGAGCTGCCTTTAAAGGAGAGGGGAGCATGGCCTTTACTCATCCCACAACTTGGGAGGAGATGGCTTGGGTAGAAAATGAAGAGGGAGAGGGATGATGTAACAACCTAAGTTGTTACCTTAGTCAATTAAGACTAACCTTAGTGTTAATCTTGATCATAAGTGTTAATTACGTCATTAGGAGTCAGCCTCTAAGACCCATTCTAAATCAAGAGTTAAATAGATAGAATCCTGATTTCTAGAAAATCCAAAAATCCTAAAATTTGATCTGTCTAAAATGACCTCAAATCGAAAAATGAACTTCGCCATTGCGCTCATTGCCCCATAATTAGCCAGAGGTGATGTTTTCATGTAAATCGGAAGTCGTTAAATTTTGGCGAATATTTTAATAATATTTAAATACCCTAATATTGGGAAATTAAAATACTCATCAAATCAAAAATCTGATCTCACCGTTGCATTCCTCACCCATCTATTAGTTAGGGGTGAGTATTTGAAAATTTTTGGGACCTAATTAATTAATTAGAATTAATTATAAAATTATAAGTTTAAATAAATAATTAATTAAGTTATTTAAATTAAAAAAAATTATTAATTAATCCCGCGCCGCTTAAACCTTAACGTCGTTCGCCTGTTTACGCGTGCCGTTAGGCTCGTCCGTCTGAAATCTGACGACAGATCTGAACCGTCTGATCTGGGATAAGACGACGCTCAGTCTTCGTCTCGTTCGCCCGTAGCGAACGGGACGCGTGGCGCTCCGCCGCTAGCAGCGACCAACCAGCGCCCTTGGACCTCGTTCGCTCCGCACTGAGGTCCCTAAACCTCCTCTGCGTATCAGGGTTAAGCCGTGGTTGGACGATTTGGAACCGGTCGCAGCTCTGCAAACCCTAGAACTACCTGAGCCGTTGATCGCAAGGTACACTCCACACTCCCCGAACTTCATTTGATCAATGCGTTTTTCAGTCAATACTCTATTGCTTAGGATAGATTAAAGCGTAGAAGAATCGGATGGAACTCCTGATGGATCGATCGAGCGCATTTTGAGATCGATCAACAGTTGTATTCGTTAAAACCCACCGTCAGTAAACCTAGAATCTAGGGTTAGGCTTTGCCCGCGACATCGTCCATCCAAGGCGCCGGTCCGGCTACGGTTGGCAAGACCTCGGTGTCCTCTTTCGAATGGCATGCAGGCGGGGCCCCTCCAACGCCGGGAAGCCGTCCATCCAGCAAGCCCTAGCTCCGTCGGCTCGGGGGAGAAGGAGGAGTCTTTCGGGTCGGGCCGGGTCGACCCGAGCCCGCCCCAGGCGCGTCCAAGACCGCGGATGCGAAGCACCGGGTCCCCTTGGGTCACGCTGTCGTGACCTCTCGCGGCCGCGTGGCTGCGGGTCCCGCAGTCAACTTAACTGCTGCCGTGGGACCCGCAAGGATTCCGTCCGCTTATCTTAGCGTCACGCGTGTCACGCGTCACTTCGAGGGGGGCCCGAGCGCAGCGGCCAGTGCCGGTGCGCCGCGTGTCTTCGATGGGTCCCGCGTTTGCTCCGTCGTCAGCTAGTGAGGCCCGCCCATTTGGTTCAGCCAACCAGAGGGAGCTACGGGTCCTGCTGGGTCCCGCCGTCTGTCAACTTGTAGATAAAATAATAATAAATTATATATATCAGTAAACTTTAAACAAATAACTATATGTATATATAATATATATATACATACTTACTATAATATCTGTAAACTTAGTATAAATAATATAATAGGTATATGTATATATATTATAAAGTCAGAAAAAAAATTTAGATTGAATAATCATATATGTGCATAAACAGAACTTTAATATATATATATATATATATATATATATATATATGTTTATATCCCAAACAGTAAGTTTAATATAAATAGATAAACTTATAAGTATATGTATAAAATGCATATGTATATTTAGAATTTTAGGATACAATTATATTTATATGATATTAAATAGATCTGTTAGAAATAATAATGATTAATTTAATAATTAGTTAATATTAAACATTAATTAATTATATGAATATAAAAAAAAATCACAAGTAATTTAATGATAGTTTGTTCAAATAGTAAAAATATTTAATTGACTTAGTTAATAATTATAAAATTAATATTAATTAACATAAATAATAATTAGCATCTTTCCTTAATCCTTAACAGTAAATAATTTGAATTAATTTATATTATTTAATTAATTTAATTAAATAGTAAATTCATTTAAATTGAATAAATGAATAGTAAATCTAATTAAATTAATTTAATTTAAATAAAACTTTAAAGTTTAATAACTTTTTATACAATAATCCAAACATAGCAAATATAGGTCTCATTTTACCCAGAAAAATAAAATGAATCAAATGACGTTATTCAAAAATTCGTTTTTGGGTACGTATAACGTAGTGACATTTTATGATATAAACAAACTCTCATAACTTTTAACCTAGTTGTCCAAACATAAGTAATATAGGTCTTAAAATACTCACGAGAATAGCCTCAACACTACAGGAGTATTAGTTTCCACATTTGGAGCTTAATTTGAAAAGTAACATTTAGGGCCCTACCCTAAAAATGATCAAAATGCCCCTAGAATTTAATTGACCATAACATAGTCAATTCAACCCCAAATTCTGAAATTCAAAGTACTAACTAGCTTAGAATTTTAGTGACATCAATAAACTGAAATAATATTTAAGATCTGAAATCTAGAAAATTAGAAACGACAAAAATACCTCTAATCTTAATTAGGCTATAAATTCACCATTTGAAGTCCAAATTGTGTCAACACACTCAGTATATTATAGGAAAACTATAGAAACTGAGTTTGCTGAAATTGGACCTCAAACGGAAAAGTTCAATTTTTGTCTCCCGTTGACTGACAAGATTATTGAATTGCCCTTAGAAATTGAAATAGCCATAACTCAACCATTTGACCTCAGAATATAGTGTTCTTAAATCCTTGAATAGTTACCAACAGTAAACTGCATAAAATTTTAGGTTCCATTAGGTGTAAATTACTAAAATGCCCCTTAGGTTAAGAGCCTTAGTTTGGACCTATATGACTCATTTCTTATCCAAATTAAGCATACCTACTGTCTATCTTCATGTTAGACAGTAAGGAATTATTTGGCTATAAGAGATTCCAATTTGGAACCCTAATTCAAAAAGTAGCTTTCCGGACCTAAAGTAGGGGCAAAATAGTCATTTTGCTCAAAATTTAGGTTAAGCATCTTTAACTCTTACTTTATTTAGTAATTCACTTAAACAAGCTATAGAACTATAATAGAATCATTCTAAGTGATAAAATCAAATGTTAGATCAAATTAGTAAAATTCTTAAATTGTTCTCTAAGTCTTTTCTTAGGACTTTTTACCTCACAATAAGACTATTCCTAAATAGATTAGATTTCATTCATTAGATAAGTGGGTTATTCAATGAATGAATCATTATTTTATTAGTTTCTAGATTTTAAAAATTATTTTGATTATTTTGTCTTATAACTCTAGATTCAGGATAGGTGATTCATCCTATTAAGTTTGATTTGTTTAATATAATTTACCTTAATCAATAGATCACTTTTAGACTAAAACCTAAATCTTATGTCTTATCCTTTGGTTTATGGGATTAAGCCAAATCTCATGGTGTTTAATCCATGATCTATAGTTTAGTATATATTAATTAAATCTTAGATAGAACATCTAAATTCATCAAATTAGGACTTTATGATTTATTGATTTAAACCTGTAGTCATGCTTAATTGAATTAGATTAGAACCTAATCAATTCAAATCCTTTTAACTTATAAGGCCATGCCTCTAAGTTACACTCGATAGTACAAATTAGAGATCTTGAACTTGTGTAACTTGGAATAGTTAGATGGTTTAATTAGACAACAAATAGTATCACCATGTATAGAAAAGTCCCTTGCTTACTTGATTATTTTGTGGCTACACATTCCTTGTATTTTGTGCTTAATTCTTTGGACATATCATATAAGAAAACTTTGTGCATGAAATGAAAACTTAGAATAATTAGGATAACATCTGCCTTTGGGTTCAGTATATTCTAGTAGATTCGGGTGCATATTTACCATAATGGACAGGGGTAAGGAGTAATAAGGATGCTTAACATTACTCATTGAGGAGTGTGTGTTAAGCTTGGAACCCGTATAGTTCTGCAGACGTTTTTGACTCCTCAGTTGTTTCTAGATGTGTCCACAGAATCAAAAGTAAAATAATTAAAAGATTCTACATTTATATTTGTTGCCTCCTCAGTTCTGCTGCTATTCTGTCTGCCCTAGCCCAAAAAAGATATGGGAATTTCTATCTACCCTAGCCCATAAAGGCTTTGGAAATTTCACTGGGCCCGATTGGCCAATTTTCTGATATGATAGTCTTTACATACCTGTTTCAGTTTTAGCTTACTATGTACTATATTAACGATACCTATTTTAGTCAGCTATATTTCCTTACTTACCTGCTCACTTGTATGTACTTATAGGATGCTAGATTTTACTATTTACTATATGTACCATTTTTAAATTTCTATGTTTAATTAGCATACATCATATGATTATCAGTATGTTTAGGATTAGACTTTACTTTCAGTACTTTTACTTACTACATTATATATATGTATATGCACATTCCTTGCTTAGTTTGTTGAGGTGTGCTTTTCCCCACTTTTTGTTTAGTTATAAATACTGTATTTATAACTTATCATGTTCCTTGTATGCTTACTGCACCTATGATTTTAGTTCACTTTCTATTGCATTTAAGTGTAAAATGGTGACATTAATAATTTATTTAAAATATTCAGCCTAAAATGTACTTAGACAATTGTCTAATAAGATTTTCTTTTATTGGCTGGGGCCCTGGCATTATGAAACCGAGAAAGTCAGATTTAGATAGATTTGAGGAGCTAGGTGCTGAGGAAGAGGAGTCATTCATAGAGGAGGAGCACTAGCCAGGAGAGCCAAATGTTGTCTAGTTCCTTTTTAGCCTTCTGCGAGAATAAGAGATTTTATTTTTTATCTTTTAAACTATTCATTTAAATATTGTAATAATATAGGTACTATGACTGTGATTACTTTTTTGCACTTTATTATTTGCTGAGCTATAGTACTATCTCTTACTTGATGTATAGCGAATGAATGTAATACTTATTTTATTTTGCTTCCGCACTCTGTATGTATGTCTTATTTAGTGTTTGATCTTCCTAATTATTTTGTGAACGTCATTCTCTTATTAGTGGATTGTGGATCTTACCTAATCCAATGATGAGTGAGGGATTTGCCAGAGTGACACTCCACTCCTTAGTCTAATGAATGTGGACTTAAGGAGCGTGGCGCCACAGAAAGCTTGTGTGCATAGGGGAATAAGGGAAAGGGGAGGTGCTGATTTCAGTAAGCACGGGTCCCACCTAGAGAAAATGAAAATGAGAAAAAAATAAGAATTAAGGAAATTGATTTTAATTTAATTTGATTAATTAATTAATCTCTAAAAATTCAATTTTATAAATGAGCTTTGAAAAATCTCAAAAATTCACCCCTAGCTAATTTAAGAGTGAGAAACTCAATGGTGAAGTCGAATTTCAATTCCGACAATTATTTAATTATTTTATTTTTCCGGGGTACTTAAATACATTAAAATATTCGTGAAAATCCAACGACTTCCAAATACTTTTAAAATATCACTCCTAGCTAATTTGGGGGTGACGATCGCAATGACGAAATCGGATTTCAATTTTGAGGCCAAATTAAGTATCTCAATTTTGTAAGTAACAGCATTATTAAATATTCTAAAAGTAAGATTGATCTTTGAATCGCTCTAAAATTTCAGAGTTTGGTTCTAATAGGTAGATGAACTTAATGGAATAATAATTTGGATGTGATCAAGCTAAATATTCAGCTAAGTAACAATCCAGGGTTATTACAGAGACTCTCAGCTTTATGGTTCTGATTTGATCGAGGATACTACTAGAAAAGTTCTTCTGATTAAGCATAATATGATGATAGCTCAAGATCGACATAGAAAGTATCATGATGCCCATCATCATCCGTTAGAGTTCTATGTCGGGGATTGTGCGTATTTGAAAGTAAGTCCGATGCGGGGTGTGCAAAGGTTTGGTATGTCTAAAAAGCTGACTCCAAGGTATCTGGGACCCTATGAAGTGATTGAAAAAGTTGGAACATCTGCATATAGGTTAGAGTTACCTGATGACTTTTAAGTCATGCATAATATGTTTCATGTCTCGTCATTAAGAAGGTGTTTGCTAGATCCTAGTAAGCAAGTCCAAATTCTGGCAATCGAGCTGCAACCTAATCTGACTTTCGTCATTAAGCCTGTTGCAATTCTGGTGGGGGGGAGATCTTAACCAATTTAGAAACTGCGGCATTCCTATGATTAAAATCCACTGGCAAAACCATCCATCTGGAGAAGCCATGTGGGAAAAAGAAGATGATATGTGAAAGAAGTTCACATAATTCTTTTCTTAATCAGGTACTTTTAGTTCTTTCATTTTCATTATTGTTTTATTAGACTTTCTTCATGCATTTTCAATTTCTTGCTTTTATTTATTGTGTGTCGTGGGCAATACTCTTTTTAAGGAGGGGAGTCTGTTACAACCCTAGTGCTGTTACCTGTTAATTAGTTGCATAATTAACTTAATTTTTTTTTCATTTGTCTTATATTAGTATAAAGAACCTCCAGCTCCATTTTTGTGCGATTTAGAGAATATTTGGCAATTTCCAGCATTTCTTATTTTCCTAATAATTCTAAGAATGTCTATTTTATTTAGACCTCATAATCAAAATTGGAGTCTACCATTGGACTCATCACCCTCAAATTAGCTAGGGGTGATATTTTGGAAGTATTTGAAAGTCGATATATTTCCGTGATTATTTTAATAATATTTAAATACTAAGAAAATTAGGATAATTAAATTGATCTTTGATCAAAATCTATTTGCATTTTTGAGTTTCTCACCCCTCAATTAGGCAAATGTAAAATTTTAGGATTTTTTGGAGTGCGTTTGATTATTTAAATTGTGTATAATTAATTATTTAATTAATTTATTTAAATTAATATATATAATATATTTAAATTATTTTCCAACAGCTAAAATTCCAAACCGCGAAGATCTGCTACGCAGACCCAAACATCGCGCAGCGGATCAACGCAATCCGGGCCTGTTCCACATTTTTGAAGGTTAATCCTATGGCTGCGGTATGTCCCGATGCATCCTTTGCGATCTGGCCATTGGATCAAATTGTAGATCCAACGGTTGAGGATCAGGGACTGTACGTCCCTGTCCTCTGAGGGGGTCGTGCGCCTACAGACATACAGGCTTCACAGTGATCCCCTCCAGCTTGTCTCATCTTGAGTAATTAACCCCTCAATTCTTCTCCTCACCTCGTTTGGCACTTGAGAAGGAGTTCAGCAGAAGCTGGGAGCGTTTGAGGAGCTTATTAGGGCAATTCAAATGATTGCCAGACTTCAAGTTTCTTCCACATCCAGGTACTCATCTACTTACCCTCCTCCTAAATTAATTATGGTTTAGCCTATTTCACATCTTTAGTAATCGATCTGAGGTTCAATCAGGATCGATCAAGCCTGATCAACTGGTATTGTCCTATTTGGTTCGACGGTAAAACCTTGGTCCATCTCCTTGAGACCTAGGGTTTGGTCTTGTCGATGCCACCGTTGATCCCATGGCCTAGTTCTTGGCTTGCTGAGTCGGCCTTTGTAAGGGTAAATCGCCGTTATGGTGGCCGAGTCTTGGGGCTCTCGGGTTCGACCGGGAGGTCCAACCCTAATTTTTCCTTCTGCATTTTCGCATCGGGGACAATGCGGTCGACTGCGGGTTGGTTCTCGATTTGGGCTTCCTTCCTGGACTGGACCGGCTCAGATTTTAAACCGCGGGCCGCGATTATTTAAGTGGCGGGCCTCGCGTTGTCACGCGGCGCTCGCAAGAGCTGCTGCATGTTACGGTGGTGCGCCATTTTCAGAACCGTGCAGATTTTTATGTGCCACGGATTTCCGTGCCTCCGTAGTCCCGTTTTCAGTGCCATTTTTAATTTTGTGCTATTTTCTGATTAATGATTACTGGATTGACTATTTAGTAATCTGCTTTTAAATTAATATTTAATTAATATAAATTTTATTTAATCATAACTTTAATTATACTCAACCAAATAATACAATATTATATATCATTTCGATCAGAAAAATAAGACAAATATAATGACATAATTAAATTTAGGATTTGAACCCTAAATTTAATAAGCACTTTTTAACCCTAATTAGGTATCTCGAAAACCCTAAAATCTCAACATTATCCGATTTTGATCTAGTTAGTGTCATTTTACTCCTTATACTATAAGGATCACATATTAATGTGTAATATTTCAATTGGGCAATGTTTAGTGATTTTAGGTTATTGGCTCTTAAATTAGGGTAATTTTGATAATTTTATAGTAATAAATTGCATATTTTAGGTGTTTGAACTTTAGGACAACAAACATGTCACATTATTTACTTCCCATATTATATTTGATTTCTTGAATGGAACTTATTTTTCTTAATTTAAATGCTTATATTCATAACAAATTATTTATTTTAAATTGCAACCCTATGGGAGATACTTTAATTTTAATTTTATAACCTGATTTATATATGATCTTAGAAGTTATTTATACACCTAATTAAGTGTAGTTAACCTTAAAACATATGTTATTGTAAGTTGTGATTCAATTAGGGTTAGTTTTAAGAAACAAGATTGGATCCTACCTCACTTGACTCTCAGTTCTTAAACCCTCATTTAAGTCCCTTAAGGAGTTGAATTAGGGGTCCTTAATCTATTAATATTGTTTAGGAATCCTATTGATTTCATTAATCTTTAACTTATAGTAATTGTAGAGCTTGTAGATTCTAATTCCTTTCTCTCCTATATATTTAGACCCTTCCTATCACTAAAACCTAACTAGATTAGCAATTGATTTGAATTGATCTTTCCTATGCAACCTAGTTAGATAAGTTGAGCTTGTAGAACCTTAACTTCCATCTTACTCAATTATAGCAATTCCTTAACATTTCTTCTTCCAAACTAGTTTCCAAAGCCTTGAATTCATTAACTTAATTGATCATGTGGTCTATGTTAAGGATAAGAATAATTTTTATTTAGTGTTACTATACTTATAGATTATCTTGCCATTCCATAAATCAATTTAAACTACTATTTTTTCAAAACTCCAATTACTTATATTATTATTTTAAATTGACTTGAGATCAATATCTCTAAGTCAACTGGGAGCTCAATTAGCTCCAATCATTAAGCATGTCATTAAAATTAGATAATTATGGATATTACATAGTGTGTAATTATTAAATTTTCCCTTGATTGCTTGCTTAAATTTGGGCCTATTTCATTTGACACATTCATATAAGACATTGTGCATGAATAAAACTTTCACATTAAAATTATAAGAGTTTACTATTGTTGGATAAGCTAAGGGCAGGCTAATCAGGAATAATAAGGAGACCTCACCTTCTCAGAGGGTGAATATGAGTGTTATTTATTTTTAACCCTGCTTTCTTATACCTATTAGGCAGACATGCTTAACTCATCGCTTCATTCAGTATTTGCTCGCAAAATGAATACTTTCATAAAATAATTTTAATCTAATAAAATTTGAGTTCTTTACAATCTTGCTGATTATAAGATCTCATCATATCTTTTAAGCTATGTTGTTTATCATAGTTCTAGACTATGAGCATCTTAGATTGATAATTTAAGATTTTCCCTCATTTTCTATACTTTGCACTTTCCATATTTTTAGTAATGTAATTTATTTGTTTACAATTTATTTAGATTGCAGTGAATATTTCTATAATTGCACTTAAATACTTCACTGTCTTCTTTTCTTTACGTAGCATAATTTCATTGAACATATACATACTTTATTTTATTTACTTTCATATGCATTTAAGTTCTCTTCTAGGCTATTTAGGATGCGTTTACTCTTTTTTTATTTGCAGGCTAGAAAGTCTAAACATGTGAATATTCTTATTCACTTTGCTTTTCAATAATCTTTCTTACCATTTTGCCTTATTTTCTTTTCCCTATGTAAATGCTTTCAATTGCTCTACTGCTTACTTTCATATTATAAACTAGCTTGTTATATCCAATCAAGCTATTAAAATATTTAGCCTAATCTTAAAATATGGTTAGACTGTTTAGTATAACTATACTTTTCTTTTTATTGACTTTGCCCTATCATATTTAAATGCTAAAATATGATAGATCTGGTGCATTGGATGCAAGTGGAGCTGGACCAAGTACTTGAGTTATCATAATTGCTTCCACTTAAAATATTACTTACTTACTTTTACCTTTGTGAGAGAGAGTCTTTTATTTGCTCTTTAAATTAATTGGCATGTAATAACTTAATTTAATAGCTTTGTCTTTACTTATTTTATGTTGGAATTAGATCTTTTCTTACATAAATTGCTTAGTTTGGATAAATGGATAAATGAATGAATTGCATAAATATTTCATGCTCTAATTATTTTATGTAATTAATTGCATCTATCCTTACTTGAAGCATATTTGTACATGCATCTCATAAATTGTAAATTCATATTGTTGACTTTTCATTACAATTATTAAATTACTGCATGTAAATTTGCAAGTACCTTCATTCACATATCTCATTTCTTTTACTTCAAGTAAATTCAATTACTTCTTTTGTTATATGATTACTTGCCTTTGCACATACTTACAATTATCATTTTTATACATGCATTAGCAAATATATTTATCATATGCATTCCTCTTCTACTATTTCCTCATCTTAACTTAAAACCCTCTTCATGTAACAACCCGGGTTGTTACCTTAGTCAATTAGGACTAATCTTAGTCTTAAATATAATTATAAGTGCTAATTAGGTCAATTTGAGTCAACCTCTAAGACCTAGTCTAAATCAGGAGTCAAATGGATCGAATCCTGATTTCTAGAAAAATCCAGAAAACCCTAAAATTTGACCTATTTTAATTGACCTCCGATCGAAAAACGAACTTCGTCATTGCACTCATTGACCCCAAATTAGCTAGGGGTGAAGTTTTCGTGTCAATCGCAAGTCATCGAAAATTCGACGAATATTTTAATAATATTTAACTGCCCCGAAAATTGAGAAATCAAAATACTCGTCGGATCAAAAATCCAACCCCGTCGTTGCGTTCCTCACCCCTCAATTAGCTAGGGTGAATATTTGGAATTTTTCTGGAAACAATTTAATTATCTAAATTAAATTGGGAATTAAATAATTAATTATATATTAATTATTTATTAACTGACGGCGCCGTCCACTTAACCGCGCGCGCCATCAGTTCCAGCCGACGCCGTCGCTTCCTCCGTCAGATCCGATCAGACGGATCCGAGCCGTCCGATCGGGATTGATCGAACGGCTCGGAACTCTCCTTCCTCGGCTTCTCCGTCCCCGCTCGCCATGCGGCGTGCCGCCGCACGCCGGGCCAACCGGCGGCCTCCCCTGCCTCGGCCGGTCTGTCCGAGGGTCTATAAGGACCTCCCCGGCGCCCCCGACCCACGGGTTACGCCTCCTCGAGCCCGGATCCTCTGCCTCGTCCATCCGAACCCGAAGATCGTCGCAGCCGTCGAATCCATGTACTCCCCGAACTCCCACTGCCTGAGCCTCCGCAGCTCTTCGGCTCCCGCTGTGGGGCCCACTGCGCCACGTGGCAGTCTGTGGACACGCCACGTGTTAGGTGGGCCCAATACCAGGTCCCCCGAGACTATTCAGCTTCCCCGTGGGACCCACAGTGCCACGTGGCAGCCACCGGGCAGGCCACGTGTACCGTGGGGCCCACACGCAGTGCATCGCCTAATCAGGCGTTGCCACGTGTCTTAAATGGGCCCACTGTCATCTCAGACAGATAATTAAATAAATTAATTATTGTTAGTCAGTAATTAATTACAGTTAGTAGTTAATTAATTATAATTAGTACTAATGACTTTTAAATAGTAACTTTATATAATTAATTAGCTATAATTAATAACTAAAGAATAATTAGGAATATTTTAATGTTAATTAAATCTTAATAGTAATTAAAATAATTAACTATTATTAAATAGTAACTGTAATTAATTACTCTTAATTAGACAATTAGCAGATAATTAAGATTAATGAAATAGTGATTAGACTTAATTACTTTTCAACAGTAAAATAATAATACTATATACTTAAATTAGTCAAATAATGGGTTAATTAATACTTAATTGATAATTAGGTCTTAATTAATCACAAGTTAATTAGGGATTAATAATTTCAAAAATTATATATACAACTTTGGGGATGAACAATAAATTAATTCAATTTGAATAAATGAACAGTAAAATAATACAAATTGTATTTTTGAATAGAAAAACTTAAAAGTTTAATAACTTTTTGTAGGATGATCCAAATATAGCTAATATAGATCTCAAAATACTTAGAAAAATAAATATAATCAAATGACATAATGTAGAAATTAATTTTGGGGTACGCATAACGATGTAACATTTTAGGACCTCTTTAGGACCCCGTAACTTTTGACCTAGTTGACCAAACATAGTCAATATGGGTCTTAAAATGCTCAGGAGAGCGGCCCTATCTTTGTGGTAGTATTAGTTTTCCCATTTAGACATCAGGATAAAAAGTCAATCCTATAATTCCTAGTTGACTTTAGAGAAAATTAACCAAAATACTCCTAGAATTCAAATGATCATAACTTGGTCAAATCAACTCCAAATTCAAAAATTCAAGATGCTAACTAGTTTAGAATTTCGATGTCACCAATAAACTGAAATAATATTTAGAATTTTAAGCCTAAAAATTTAGATAAATACCAAAATACCCCTGACCTCATTTTGGTCATTACTTGACCATTTGAAGTCCAAATTGGGCGTACTTACTGTTTATCTTCAAGTTAAATAGTGTAACAACCCAAGTTGTTACTTAGGTCAATTAGAACTAATCTAAGTCCTAATTATGGTTATAGTATCTTAATTAAGTCATTTAAAACTCACCCTTAAAATTCAATCCAAATTAATAATTAAATGGATCAAATCTTGATTTCTGGAAAAATTTAGAAACCCTAGAAATTGACCTATTTAATTTAACCTTAAATCAAAAATCTGACTTCGCCATTGCGTTCACCACCCCCAAAATAGCTAAGGGTGAAGTTTTGAATGCATTTGGAAGCTATTGGAATTTTGGCAAATATTTAATACAGTTTAAATATCTAAAAATTCGAATAATTAAATACTCATCAGAACGAAAATCCGATCACGCCGTTGCATTCCTCACCATTCAATTAGCTATGGGTGATTTACTTGAATTTTTCTAAATGTGATTAATTATTTAATTAGTATTAATAAAATGTTTAAAATTTAATTAAATAATTATATTAAGTAAATGAAGTTAACGATGTCGTCATTAATGCTAAACGCCGTTGGACCACTCGGCACATTTGCTGCTGATCGTTTGATCAGATCAAGCATTTTGATCTGACGGTGGAGATGTCGTCATCTTCATCGGGTCACCAGAGGAAGGCGTGTGTCTCGCAGAGGTGCACGAGGCGGGTGCTGCACCTTGCGCGTGTCCATCGTCGCTCGAAAACGACCTTAGAGATCATTCTAAGGTAAATTTCTTGAGGAGGAGGGGCAGCAAAACCGGGGATGGTCATAGAGTTTGCTGCCAAAGGATCTCTAGAGCTCCATTCGAGGTTCCGAAAACTTCTGTTACTTTCGCCTGGTAATCGATCAGGTATCCCCCATCCTAAATGTTAATTTCAAATATGGCAATGGTATATCAATCACTTTGTATTGCATAAATGACATTCAATATTCTACATCAATCTTTGTATAATAAATTCGACAGGTACAAATGTTTCCATCGCTGCTTTAAATCTCATTTTCAATCTCAAATCATCATATTTTAATGTAATTGAATTCATATGTTATACTGAAATAAAGGCTTACATTTAGATAATTGAAACCAATTAGGATTGATCTGATCGTCAAATAAGCAATCGAACCATATTCCAAGATTTCAATATCGGCTTTCAGGAATTTCTTTTATGTTTTAGGGCATCAAAGGTTCGAGCTTTAGAGGTAGGCATGTCTCGATTTCTCTAGCTCGTTTGAAAGAGTAGGTCAAGGGCTTGCGTCTACCATGCGCTTTGTCTCCTGAGGCGCTGTGATTGTCGAGTTGGATGGTGCCCTAATTTGCCTATCCATGTATCTTGAGGGACGATGAAGGCACGGGCTGTTTCGGGCCTTACTAGACCCAAGCCCGAATGCCTGGCAGTGTGAAGGCTTCCATGTGTCCCACTGTTTACATTTTTGGGACCCATGCGTTTAATAATCCATTAATTGATTTCAATTAAATTAAATTATTTAATTTAAATCAATTTAATTAAGAATTTTGATACTCTCATAAATATAAATTTAAGGATCTAAACATAGTAAAATTATATATCACTGAAATCAGAAAAATGAGGAGAACACATTATCACTATCAAAATTTTATTTGTATTAATATTTAACTTAGTGATATTTAGGATCCCCATATTAAACCCTAAATGTCCCAAAATTTTCAGATCACCATAACTTTGTACACACTAATCAAAACCTATTAAAAATAGGTCTCAAAATACTCAAAAAACCTTAAGGATTAATCTAGTAGTGTCTATTTTGCTGTTTGGATTAAAATTTGACTAATCACATTTAGGACCTAACCCTAATTAGGTCAACTAACCCTAGAACTTTAATTGACCATAAGTTGGTCAATTGAGCTCTAAATTAAGTGATCCAAATATTCATTTTGATCAGAAAAAACTTAATTTACAATAATATATAAAAATAGTTAGGATCCAATAGTTAAATTTGCTAATCAACCCTAATTATTTTAAAACTTGATTAGTGAATATTAGCAAATCTAATAATCCAAATTACACAATTTAAGTTTCAGGGAACTCATTAAGTACATTAGAACCTAATAGTATAATTGGATTAGTGATTTAATGATTAATTTTATTAATCACTCACTAATCACCCTAAACTCTAATTAGGCCATAACTTAGCCAATTAAGTTTCAAATTGAACCCACCACTAGTCAATAAAATCAATGGATCATTTGTGAATCATAGCCACTAATTTTGTTTATTTTGAACATCAATTGGAGAAGTTAGAAAAATTTGATCTTAATTAAGAACCCTTAATTATCATTTAAACCCTAGAACTTGTATTGGCTATAACTTAGCCAATACATATCAGATTTTAATATTTTTAGGTTTTATGAAAAGCTTAGGACTTAACCTTTAATAATCTAATAGAAAATTAGATGTCATTAGGGTAAAATTACCAAAATACCCTCATAAGTTAAATTCCTTAATTTGACCCTCTAAGGCTTAATACTTAACCAAAATTAATGAACTTACTGTCTAAACACATATTAGACAGTAAGTAATCATTATTTTTCATTAAAATCTAAAATTAAGCTCTAATTCATAAAGGTGAAATTTAGACCTTTAAGTAGGGGAAAAATAGTTATTTTGCTCAAATTTAGGGTTTAATGTTTCTAAGTCCTAAATTCATTCCTAAATCATAAAATATAGTAATTAAAGTGATTGAGACTATAATTTAGATAATTCCAAGTCTCAAATAAGAAATTCAAAGAAAATCCTAAATTTAGTCTTAAGCAAAATTATTAAGTAAAATATAGATCTTTCCTTTCCTTTGAACTTCTTAGATAATCCTTTAGGTCTTATAACCTAAGTTAGGATGCGTGTCTGAGTGCTACTCTTAGTATTTAAGAGCTTTAACTCCTAAGGTTAGGAATAGATCTTAGGTTAGAATTCATCTAATGAGTAAAGTGAGTTACTCATTAAGGTGAAACCTTGATCTTACTAGTTTATTAGATTTTTCATAGTTTATTAATTGATTATTTGATCTTTTAACATTAGAGTTAGAATTAGAAAACTATCCTCTTTAATTTGACTTAATTCAATAGGATTTACCTTAACATTTAATCAGTGAGATGGGATTTAACCTTAGTCCTTAAAATGACCTTATGATTAAGTAATTGAACTTCATTCTTTGGAGTTTGATTATTAATCCTCTAAATCATGATTTGGCTAATCAAGGTTTAGTTGGGATTTATAAAATAACAAATTAGGATGATTAATTTACTTATTTAATCTTTTAGGTGATATTGATTCATTATAATTAGGACGTAGCTAATCCTAATTATGTTCAACTTATAGGTTCGTGATTCTAAGTTACAGATAGTATAGGAATTTATGATTATGAATCTTATGTAACTTAGAGTAGATAGAATGATTAAATTAGAAAATAGATGATATCACAAAGTTTGTGTAGTGCTATTTATTTCCTTAATTTGAATTGCTATGCTTTCCTTATTGTTTGAGCCTTTTATACTTTTGGACATACTTAACATTAAACATTGATATATACTTTATAATATAATTTGAATTTCATTTACATATCTTATGCATAATTGTAAAAGAAACATTCATAAACAACATTATAAATGTGATTTACATTTTACTCAGCCTGCAATTTAGTATGACTTTACTTTAGGACAACTTTTGCCTAGGGAATTTCCCCTATGGTATGTTACTTTGGCATTGGAATGTTTCTCTTATATGCTCTTTAGATACTTTGTGGATTTTACTTTAGGATCTGGGATGTTTCTCCTAGATGCCTCTTTGGTGGATATTACTTTAATATGAGATGTTTCTCCTAGATTATCAGATGGACTTTATATTTTGGCAGACTAAGTAAGAGTATCTCACACATACAGTACTTTAATCTACACTACTTACATTTACTTTTCAGTCTCTTCATAGTTACTTTACGTGTTTTTTTTACACTTCAGACTTACTTTACTTTACCGTTTCAACATATTTTTCTTTCATTCATATTTTTTTATTTTCTGCAGTTCCTTTATATTTCAGAACTTTCTGTATGTCAGCCATTTTACTTACTTAAGAGCATGTTATGATGCTAGCTTTTATATTTTTAGTACAGTATTTTTACTTATACTATAACTGGCATATTAGTTTGATCATATTCCTTATGACTTTTCTTTGTACTTAGTAGATTTGTACTTGTACTTTACTTACCTTGTATTGCAGCCTGAGTTGAGGTATGTTTCTACCTCATAATTTGTTCTTCCTTTCTTATCGCTTTACCGCTATGCTATGCTTAATTTCGGTTGTGATATCATTAAAATACATTAAAATTCATTATCTTAAAATATACTTAGACATTTTGTCTAATAAGATTTTTCTTTTATTGGCTGGGGCCTTACCATTATGAAATCGATAATGGTAGATTCTGAGCTTTTTGAAGAGATTGAGCCTACAGAGGAGCAGATCCAGGAGGAGGTTTAGACTACCGAGGGACCTTAGTCTACTTACTAGATTACCTTACTTTTACTCTGTGAGGATGAGAGCATTTTACATTACAGTTCTTTAAACTTTAAATGTTTGTAATAATACAGAACTAATTGTACTTTACTTTCTTGCATTATATATATTCTGAGCTGGATGTCTTTACTTTATAGTATGGATGATTACTTCAGTTGATACTTTTCTTCCACACTCTGATACTCATTAAGTGATTGTTAATCTTTACCTTATTATGAAAATTACATCTTTTCCTTAAGATTGGATTGGAGTCTTAAATTCCAACCTAATGTTAAGTATAAGATGTGCTTAGTGACGACCACTCCTTAATCTTTATGATTAAAACGGGCAGCCGCCACACACAGTAAGGAATCACTTGGAATTAAAAAAATTCAGTTTGGACCCTTAAGTCAAAAGTTGACTTCTAGACCCTTAAGTGGGGGCAAAATAATCATTTTGTCCTAAGATTTGATTAAGCACTCATAACCTCTAATTAACATTCCCAAATAATGTTATAATTGTATTAGTGACATTTAAGTGAGTGAAACCAGCCATTAGATCAAATTCCAAAATTTTTCCTTAGTCTTAAACACTACACCTTAAGGACCCTTCCTGAGACTAGGACTAGATCATATATTAGAGTTCATTTATTGGGTAAATGAGTTACTCAATGGGTGAAACATTGGTTTTATTAGTTTCTAGACTGTTCTTTTATTTTACAACTTGTTCTGATTATTTTGTCTTTTAATTTTAGTTTTAGGATAAGAGATTCATCCTATTTAGTCTGATTACTTAATAAGATTGGCCTTAGCTAGTAGATCACTTATAAAATAAAATTTAGAACTTAGTCATACCCATCTTGGATTATGTGATTAAACCTAATTCTCATAGTGTTTAATCCGTAATCTATAGGTTTAGAAGATCTTGATCAGATCTTAGATAGAACGTCTGAATTCACAAACTAGGACGTATGATTTATTGATTCAACTCATAGTCATCTATCTGATTGAACTAGATTAGAACCTGATCAGTTCTAATCCTTTTTAACTTATAAGAATGAGTTTTTAAGTTACACTCGATAGTAGGAAAATAGTGATCCTGAACTTGTGTAACTTGAAATAGTTAGAATGGTTAAGTAGAAAATGAATGATATCACCATATTTAGTAGACGCATTCCTTGATTTTTGTGCCATATTTCCTTGAGCATATCATATAAGATGTTTGATGCATAAATAAAATGTTAAGAAAATATGGAGACTCCTTAGATTCCTTATAAAAATATTAAAGTGATTGATTAAATATAATAATTGTATGTATTAGAGCTGCCTCTCAGTTATATCTTCTTTGCCTAGTCTCCTGGTTGACATTAGGAGAAGACCTTATTTATATCTTCTTACTTAGTCTCCTTGTTAACACTAAGAGAAGATCTGTTGTGTTTTCTTTGCCTAGTCTCCTTGATGACACTAAGAGAAAACCTTATATATCTTGCTTAGTCTCCTTGATGACACTAGGGTTATATAGTTTTACGCCTAGTCTTCTTGATGACACTAGGATTCTTTTTATATTCAGTGGGATAGATTAGCTCTTTTATGTATGGCAGTTAGTACGTAGATGTTTATATATATGTTTAGTTTTGATATGTTGTTTACTTTTCAGCATTTTTATTCAATCAGCTATTTTCCTTGTACTTCTTATATATATTTTAGGATGTTAGAATTTTGCTGCTATTTATATGTATTACTGTTGAGTTATGTTATCTTAATTTGCATATATCTTTTGATCACCAGCATATTTAGGATGTAGTATTTCTCCTATAGTACTTATTTAGTTATTTATATTCATATGCCTTATCTTGTTTAGCTTGTATTTGAGGCATGTCTTAGCCTCTCTTTTTGCTTAAGTTATAAAAGATTTTTCTTTTTTTGGCTGGGGCCCTGCATTGTGAAACCGACAATGGCAGATCTTTTTTAGTTAGACGATCGGGATCTTAGTGTGGAGCCATATCCAGAGGAAGAGCCTGTGGAAGAAGCAGCTGTTTAGTTTTCCTTTATAAGTGAGAATGAGCGCATTTTACCTTCATTATTTAAACTTAAATTGTTGTAATAATATAGGTACTTGTGACTGTGTATTTGGATTCTATACTTATATTCAGAGATGTATTTCATTATATTTATGTTGTGATACTTGGATGTTTCTTATTGTAAATCGCTTCTGCACTCTGTATGAGTTATTATTAAGTGACTGAATGTTTGATTCTATGCTTACTCCTTCCCTTATTAGGTGGATTGTGAATTTCATTCTAATCCAATAACAAGTGAAGGGTTAGCTAGAGTGCCACCCCACCCCTTAGCTTAATCTTGTGGAATAAGGGGTGGGGCGCCACACTTCATGATCCTTGGCCAAACTTAACATCTAGCATTCTGTTAGTTTCCCTCTAATTAGATATAAGATGCTAAGGTGACGCTCCAATGTTGAGTTTAGTTCTTACTCAATATTGGGGTCATCACATTATGTATTCTGAAATGAATATTTTTATTTAATTTCCTGGATGAATATATTTTGTAATGTATATTTCATACTCTTTTATAAGATGCATTTTTATTTCTTATCCTATAGATCCTTTACCCCTAGTAGTGCTTAATAGTGGGTTAAGTGATATTAATCCAGTACAAAGAACTACATTTATACTCAGTATTGGGTCAAGACATCTAATGTGACATTGGGTTTTTACACGGATGATCCTGATTGCATCTGGCATGTTTAATAAATCTCGGGCTCGGTATCAGCCTTTGGATCTAGATCTGGATCTAATGGTCAAACTTTGATCAAACCTCATAATGTTCTTCCACTGTCTGATACAATCACATTAAGGCACGATGGTTGGGATTATTTTAATTGGCTATTCGATGCTTGTGACAAAATAATAGATCGTTTGTTGTTCTGAAATTCGATGGTTAACCGTTGGATAAATAATAAAAATACTTAAATAAAATTTAAATATAATAATTAATACAATTTGCATTTTTGCATATCCTGACCAAATGAGCTCAAAAAATTTCCAAATTTTTACCCTTTCTAAGAATGCAGTTAATTTTTAAATTCAATGTCAAAATATTATTCTTATTTATCTAATTACTTAATTGCAATAGAATATTTATTTTATTCAATAAAATTGCAAATCATTTCAAGACTTCAAAGTTTGTTTCTAATATTGATTAGAGTCTAATGGTGATGCTCTTAGCCTAATTTAAGCTCTTTAAAACAAGGTAACAAGCTCGAGTTATTACAGAGATCGACATCATTATTTGTATTATCTCCAAGGAGCACTATAACATGTGGGGCTGTTATAGCAGATGATTCCTCTTATGCTCTAATGTTTAGCATGTAAGGGTATCATAAACTTAAGAGCCCTCATTAAATGCCCTTAAAAATAAAGGGCTAATAAAAGCGGCTGATATCTACAAGCCTACATTTTGTGAGCACTACGTGTTTGGCAAGATGACATGTGTATCTTTTGCTACGACCATCCATAATAACAAAGGGATAATTAATTACTAGCACACAGATCTTTGCAGCCCAATAAAGACAACATTATTTGATATAGGGTGAGCCATATCATGCATCTTAGAATTATGATCAGATCACTACCAAGGTAAAGAAAAAATAATAAGATGAAATCCTGCACTCAATCAGTAAGTAGAAGATTCTTGTATTTGGTGAAGTCTCAAGTGCAGCATAAGTAGGTGAGCACAAGCAGGGCATATCTAGACATGCCTAAAGATGCATCCATGCTAGCAAAATTAGAATAATGGTGGAGCTTCATATGGGCTTTTGAATTATTTTAAAAGGTCAGTGGCTTCAAGTGATTCATGGATCGATTAATAGCAAAATAAGACCAGAGTGGGCTTCACAAGTGTAACAGATTTTAGTTGGGAGTTTAAGCACACCCAAGCACCGTGGTGGGTGCTTTAGCACATCAAGTGCTCATTTCATTCTAGAAATTGAGGGTCAAGAGCTTTGGCAAGTGCTTGTTAGGGTCATCTGCGTAGAGTGCATGACGTCTGATCATGCTCATGCACCCATTTCAATTGCTTAAGCTCAAAACTAGGCGCTTAAAGCAATCCAAGAACTCGAGAGCTCAATGCATGGGCGCTCTTAAAGTACCAAGTAGAGTGAACAATGTTCTAGATGATATTTGGAGAGCAGAATTGGGGCTGCTTGGACACGTAGCATGCATAGATGTGTGGTGGGTAACACAACTCTTGTTGATGTGCTTGCTAAGGTGTTTAGCGGCTACTCTAATTTTGCTATAAATATCTAAGAGATTTTATTAGAACTTAGGCTAAGAGGTTTGGAGTCTGTTATAAGGCAACCAGTTTGGTGAGCTGCAAAGACAGTTGGCCCACCACAGGGAGGCTAGAGGAGCTATAAAGCGAGGTGGCCGAAAGTTCAGAGGTAATTGCACAACAGGTGCTTGTAGTTTACGCTAGCACAAGGTGCTAGAGATGTGTCCGAAAGTGATAAAAGCTACAGGGAGATTAGTGATACTGTAAAGTGGCTATAGAGGTTGCAGAGCAGGGCAGCCAAAATGTTAGAGGGCTGTTGGATGGCGGTTACAAGAATGAAGTGGATGAAACTTTTAGGAAGCTGAACCATGCAACAGGAGTGCATGCATGGGAAAAGGCAAGGGCAGATGTGGGTGATGATGGCATGGCAGCGGGAGGCAGCCGCAGGGCAGCTGTCTGGAAGAGATGAGTTAGCATGCATGTTCTTACTGTGGGTGTAAGGCCTTTAGAGTTTGTGTATTCTTCCTGATTTCATATTGCATTTCATTTTGGTGTGGTTATTTGATTTTTTTTCCGTCTTGAAGTAATGTGTTTGAGTTTCTTCTATATTTTATCTTTTTATGATTATTTCCTGTTCTTATTGCCTCTCGTTGAAATGGTTTTGTAGCGGTGTCAGAGCAGACTCATAAATAGCTAAGGAACAAGAAATATATAGGCTAGGACGATCCGCAAAAATTAATGATGGGATCAACATAAGTCATGAGCTGATCCAATCAAAATTCACAAAATAACATACAAAAGTTTTAGTTATGATTATAAAGTACATAAGATCTAAAAAATGTTGCTCTTACACTTCTAATAATGATCATAACCTCCTTGAGGTAGTAAAAAGAAAAACAGAGGAAAAGACCTCATACGCAATCAAGACAATGCACCAAGGATGCTCTTGGCATCACTTTATATATGAAATATTAACTTAAATGTTTGTGACTATGTTGTGTCATATATGTACTGCTTATAATACCAAGATGATGTTTACTCCATGTTACTTTAAAAGATGATGCTTACTACATATAACTTTAAAAGGTGTTTTAATGCAATAAAAATGCTACAGTTCATGACCCCAATACCATGGATGAATAGTGTGCATGCCTCCTTATTTCTCGCATTCTAAGCGCAATGGTATATCATAGGCATTAACTTTTTTTTTCCTTTGCTGTTACTGTGCCCACGGTTCGGGCTCCCTGTTGGGCACCATAGCAGCTCCGTTTAAGGATTATTTAACATGAGAAAATTTGAAAATTTAAGTGTAAAGAAATATAATTTCAATGTAATAAGATTATTTTAATACTGTTTGGTAGTTTTTCAAGAAACTTTAAATTTTTTTTGTTTTGAATGAAATAATTTAAAATGTGATGTTTCTGAGTAATATTAGATGGTAACGAATCGAATGCGACAATTTTGTTCAAACGTATCCTTTGAATTAGTTATATCAAACGAAATCAATTTTGTTATATTCGAACAAAATCAACGATGATTTCAGCCGGGCTTCTCGATTTGCTCCATCATGTCGACGCAGACAATTTCGAACCTTGAGCGATTTCGATGCGCTGATTTCGTTCGAACGCCCGTAATCTCAATTGAAATACAATGTAACAGTTTTTTATTAAAATAATCTCAATTAATCATTCATTATTTTTGGGAACTACTTGAGAGTAAAATATCATTAAAATCTAATCCTTTTAAATATTTTGTTCTCTCTAATACTTCTCATATTAAAGAATAAAATATTTATAATAAAATTATAATTATGATTTTGATTGGTAAATCTCAATTATTTAATATTATTTTTAATTTATTAATTATGTTGAAAGATTGAACATATAAAACGGTTATCTTTTTTGAGTTTAGAAGAGATGGAGAATTAAACAACTGTTATCACTTTTGGAATATTTCAAAGAAGCTTGTTAGTATACATAAATGATGTGATAATTGTATATTTAAATATGATTAGGATCGAAGCAGTAAGAATTATGCAAGGTTAAAGGAGAGGATCACTCGTAGCCCAACGGCAAGAGACCCTCAGCCTCAATCGTAATTATTCAGAACTTCAACACTAATTATTCAAATGAGCTTTGCTAAACTCCTTAAGACATGTCTAACTATTTTTTACTTAAAAAAAAAATGATTATACATTTGTGGAAAAGTTCTACTTCAAAAAAATTTAATAAAAAGTATACATATTCAAAAATGATCAGACCGTATTAGAAAGGTATACTATCAGTTAAATTAGAAGTATATATATATACATATATACCACAAAAGAAAATAATTAAAATTAGACAAATTTTTCTTAATTAGCTTACAGAAGAAATGAATCAGCTATTTTGATCTAAAGAAGACAGAAGAATAAAAATGAATAATCTTACCTTAATCTACATAAGATAATCTTACCTTTTTAGACATAGTAAAAGCAACACTACAATGGAGAGCAAGAGAGTGGAAGAGCAAATACATTGAGTGTTTAAGAACACATAATTAAATATTTACTAAGAAAATTGTGGAATTATAGTAAGCAAAAATATTATCCCAATTAATTGGAAATATGGTTCAAATATGAGTTTAATATATATCACCTTCTTTGAATATTTAACTACAAAATTTAAATACTTGCATAGACATTTCTCTTAGGTTTTGGCTTGGAATTTATGACTTTAAATGTTGCACTCTTAATTTTAAATGCAAGGCATTTCAAGTACAGAAAATTTCTCTAAGCTTGATTTATACTAAAATGATCATAAATACTCAAAAAATATTTATAAATCCATAATTTCCAAAATTTCCATGGTTCATTTTAATAAGTACGAACTTCAAAGACTCAGGGTACCTTTCGAAGCCGAGCACATTTTGGGCCCTTGGATGACCTGCATTGCTCTTCTAGATTTTAGTCAACCTCTCTAAAGCTTCTCAAATACTTGGTATACGATCATGTATGCTTGTATTAGAAAGTCCATAGCATTATTTTCTCTCCGTCTCACTATTGCTCCTTGGATCAATAAATCTATCTCTCAAAACCATAAGAGCCTCAAAAGCTCATAAATACACCAATAAAAAGGCTTGTTCAATTTTGTAGTAACTTAACAAACCCTCATGGACATCGATCAAAAATCCAAGTTTTGGGTGGAAGGAAGAGGTCGCTAGTTATATGTTGACTCTTTTGACTATCGAGTCAAACCCTAGGACAATGTTAAACTTAGTGGAAGAAAGGGTTGGACATGGAGCCAAGCAGGTTGGCCTCTCTTATTTTGATTGAGACTACACCTGAGGTATCCAAGTATTCTTTTATCGATCAATCATTAATTTAATTATTTATGTGAATTCAACTATTATCTTAAAATAATTAGCACAACAATTGGTTAGGGTTAATCATGGTTAGATGCCATTGAATGGAGTAGTGAGTTCAACACTTATGAGACTAAGTTATTAAACCTAATTGGTCTGTACTCGCTTGATTATAATTTAATATATCTAGATTGTGTTTCATCTTAATAGACTATTAGTTAAGCTTTATCCAATTTATATTAAAATATCAGTAATCATAATAGGAGGCGAGCTAGTGTTAAAATTTCATAAACAATATGTAGATCTTATTTATATAATTAAGTTAATGTTGGATAATTACTCTATTATTCAATTTATTTATAGAAGTTGCTAACTTTTTTAGATTTCTAAGGACCTAAGAATTAGTTAAACTTGAATAAAAAAATTAGGTCTCTACAATTTGAGGCTAATAATTAAATATAGATACTTAAGCTAGGTGTTAGATTCTTTGATAATGCCTAAATTAAAGAATTTTAATTATTTTAATGATGATGAAGAATAATGAAAATATAATATTATTATAGTTTGGCATTTTAATTTAATTTGTAATTTACTCTAATGAAGCCACCTTTATGAATCAAATTAAATTAAAGGTTATACCTAAACTCTTAACCTACATTCCCTAAAGTTGGAATAAATATGATTAGTTGGTTGTATAATGCATCTTTAAAGGATTTAGAAGTTAACTTTGGCCTAAGATTTTCCTTAAGAAGAAGAAACAAATCAAAGTGAACCTTTAGCACTTAACTCTTTATTAAAATGTTTTAAGATACATATAGTCTTTTGATTGGGCTAACTTTATTAAGAACCTAGTATGAGTCTTTATTTACCTTTTGGAAGTAACCAAATTCTTTATAGAAGAATTGTGGGTTGATGGATTGAACTATATGGGCTAAATAATCAAAAGTTCTGAAGTATTAGTTAATAAAACCTTAAGTCATAACTAGCTAAAATCATGATTTAGGAGACTTACTTAATATCTTAGTTTAGATGTTATTTTTATATTTATAAGTTAATATGCTACTTGAATCATTAACCTCTGCATTGTTAATCCTTAGCTCTAAGCTCTAAATAATATCAAATAGTTTTATAACTAAATCCTTCATGATCATATGAAGATCTAAATAATAATAATAAATGATTTAAAATGTTTAAATATATACAAATATCTTAAACTTAATATTATTAAATAATTAACAAATTTTAAAAATTGATTTTTTAATATTATTTGTTTATAATTTTTCTAAAATTACATTAAGTTGTATATTTTAAGCAAATATCTAAGTATTTTTCTCTTATATATATTTGCATGATTCCAAGTATATAAAATTTAGTATATTTACTATAATTGTATTTTCATGGCTTTTATATCTCATGAACATGCTTAACATTCATACCTACTGATGTTGTTTATACTCTAATTTGATTTATTGAATGTACACTTTTCATTAACTTATTGAATATATATTGAAGTAAATGTTATATTGATAGCCCAAACTTGTAATCACTATGATATCATCTGCTTGGAATTTAATAACCACACACTTTAATCATAAGAAGCTAACTTCTCATGAGGTTACCCATCATGAGAGTGGCCCCATGCAGGCATGCTTATCTTTGGAGTTATTATGACAAACTCGACCTTTATCTCAATAAGAATCTTGATGTTTAAGAGCACTGCTTAACCCCAACTTTAAAACCTAGTGTCCTCTTTAGTATTTACATAATGATCTAGGAAAAATTCATTGGGTAAATATTACCAAAGGTGGCCCCTACAGACTCAAGTGGTGTTAGTGGGCATGTAACACTTTGTCCCAACTTGGATTCAAGAGATGGCTTTGGTGGCATGACAATTTACTGTGTAGCTTATATCTGACACTCAATGTTCTACTTTAATATTATCTATAATATCCCAAAATCTTAATCCATCCCGAGAATGCTCCAACTCAAAAATGCCTAACTTTAGAGCTATTACAAAAACTTTAAAACTATTATCTTATAGGTGCTTTGATGTTTAAGAGATTTGCTTAAGTATACTTAAGGGGTTTCACGCCTTTATATCTATTTTCTTATTGAGGTAGTGGATGAAAATCCCATATCATGGAAAATGATGTAGATTCAAGTTTCCTAATAAGGTAGTGGGCACAAGTGTCATATTATGTAACAATCCAAGATTGTTATACAGCTTAATTTTAGCTTAATTATATCTTAATTATTATTCTGTTAAGTTCATCTAGTCATTAGAACCAATCTCTGAAGATTTGGTGCAATTCAGAGCTAAATCAAATATTTTGGATTATTTTAATATTTAATTAATTAGAAAATTGATGTATTTAATTTGACTTAGAAATCAAAATTCGACTTCGTCGTTGTGATCGACACCCCCAAATTAGCTAGGGGTGATGTTTTGGACGCGTTTAGAAGTCTCTGATTTTCACAAATATTTTAATGTAATTAAATGCATTGAAAAATAGAATAATCATATAATCGTCTGAATCAAAATCCAACTTTGCCGTTGAATTCTTCACCCCCAAATTAGTTAAGGGTGAATTTTTGGAATTTTTCAGAGCAAGTTTATTTAATCTGAATTTTTAATAAATTAAATATTATAAATAAATAATTAATTATTTTTTTAATTGCATTTTACTTCTTCCTCCTGTCGCATGGGACCCACCTCCTTACCCTGTTCAGCGCCCCATTCTTTTGCACGCAAATAGTTGAGGCTAAACCCCTCCCCTTATCCATTTTTTTTTCTCTTAGGCCATGCCTACCCCCTCCTTCCCTTCTCCTTTAAGAAGGAGCTTAACCTTCTTCTTCCTCTCCATTTGTAAAAGCTGAGATCTCCTCCCTCCTTCCTCCATTGATGTGCTTTGTGCTGAAGAAGAAGAAGCTCCCTCCGTCCAAGGTTCTTGAAGAAAATAGAGTTAGCTTCTTCCTCCATTCTTGCAAGCTAAGGTACCCATTTGCTGTACTTCCTTGGCTATTTTATTTCGTTATTATGCTTATTTTGCATCTTTAGAAGTCTATAATTGAGTATGGAAGCCATTAAAGTTCATTAAGGTATTAAGTTTCCTTGAAAATAAAATGCTCTGTTTTCGTCCATTTTGCATACCCAAACTTTTAACTCCATTGTTCACATAATTAGGATAATTGTTTTGTGCCGATTTTGGTATCAATGGAAAGGTCTCGAAAAAACCTTTCCATTGGTATATGGCACTACTTGTGAGCTGCCAAAAAATGGGAGTATTTGGGTGCAAAAGAAAGTCTATTACGGTTTTCGCACAGGCAAAATTACCGGCGAGCGCTGTAGCACCCGAAGTTTCAAATCTGATCCACCATCGTGCGCTGTAGCACGCTACAGCGTGCCATCGTGCGCCGCAGCGGCATAATAAATTGTGATGTATAAGAAAATATATTTTGATGAAAATATTAGAAATCCGCTGTAGCGCACGATACTCCCGCACTTCAGGGAATTAAGTGCCATAGCGCGTCGCCGCGTACCATCGCACTAAAATCTGTTGTAGCGCCCTGCACCGCCTAAAAGCGCTGCAGCACACCATAGCGCATCGTAGCGCACGCACTTTGGGGAATTAAGCGCCATAGCGCGCCACGGTGTTTTCAGCGCTGTAGTGCGCCACCACACTAAAATCCGCCGTAGCGCCCCACAGCACCCAAAAGCGCTGTCGCACGCTATAGCACTCCATAGCACGCCGTAGCGCCCTCACTTCAAGGAATTAAGCACCATAGCACATGAAAGCGCTGCTACGCGCCACCGTACTAAAATCCGTCGTAGCGTGTTACAGCACCCAAAAGTGCTGCAGCGCGCTCTAGCACGCCACAATGTGCTTGACTTTTGGCCAGAAGGCATTACCACGCGCCGTAGCTCCCAGAATTGCCCGAAAGTACCCAGAATTGTTCGAAATGGCCGAAACTTCACATTTTTCACATTTTAATGTCCCTAGGACTCTACTGGGGCCGAATTATACCAAATTTGAACCTAGTTTTAGTAAAATTAAGCACTCTATAAAATTTTATGTGAAAATCAAATTTTAATCTCTTATATATCTTAAATATTCTTTATCATATATTAAAGAATAGAATTTTTGAATGCTTGTATTGACTAAGTAGATCTTAATAATCAAATTTGCATGAAACTTAAGTTCTTTAGATTTGTAATCAAGTGATAATCCCATTGGCTTGATATATGATTTGGTTTGCCTTAATTATCTTCTATTTTATATCACTTTACATTCCTATACTTTCATAATATTATGATGTATATTAGAGAACTTTAGCATTGACTTAGACACCTTGAATTACTTAAATTGATATTAAATTATAATTGAACAAAAGAATCTTGAGAACTTGATTATATAAATGATACATAATCTAAATCTAAAATTTGACATCAATAAAACATCAATAATGTAGTGATTTGTCATTGACCCATAAATCAACCATTGGTCTTAATTTTGGTAAGACTAGGGGTTAAACCCTAACTTGTCTTGATTAAGATCTAAATTTTAATCGCTTTAATCAAGTAACTTTGATTGAAAGATAATTCAACTTGCATGATTCTAATAATATATATGATTTTATATTGATCTTAATTTATTAAAATTAGAAGTGCTAAAGTAATTAAGAACTTGTGTGATTTAGTATCTAAACTTAAACTTTAGATCTTTGATTTTCTCTTATATTTAAGACTCTTAGCATAAAGTTAATTATAAAACTAAGTTGATTTATCACAAGATCAAATCTTAATAATACTCTTAATTTTTTCCCATAATTGTAAAATAGGTATTGATCACATGGGTTGACCCATCTGATCTGATTAAGAGAAGCATAATGGATAAAAAGTATGAATTTTAGCATATATGTTAAATATGTAAAGTCTTGATGATCTTACAATAGAATTTTATATAATAATAATAGCCTAATAATTGTTATTACATTGCGGTAGGAAAGACTTATTGTGACATCTTGAGGTAGGAACTTAGATGATCCTTCTTAATCTAAGAAGCTTAATTCTTATCCATTGTGGTAATAGCTCATATTGGGTGATCATTTTGATCATATCTTTGGAACCTTGTATAAGATTTACCTCTTATAGTCTTAATCTCATAGCCTTGATAATACTTGTTGATTAAATAGCATTGGTTGAACTCAAGTTATTAGTTGAGTTTAGTTGTGTATACCCATTGTACTGAATCACTTCAGCAGTATTCAGGGTATGGTTGATTCATTTTAATATAGGAATATATTTGTGTTCTATCCTGTGGGCTTAGTCAGATATAGTCCCACTTAGAATAAATCATCCAACCATAAAAGTGTTATAACTAGTGACTTAAATCCTTAGTTTGAAATATAAACTGCAACCAGGTTCTACCTCTTATCGTCATGCGTATCGATAAGTGCAGTTTAAGATAAACTAAGTATCTCAAGCCACTCTTCTTAGAACATTAGTAGTATATTGTTGTGATTAAGGAGATGAAATCCTTAGTTTGAGATATAAACTAGGACCGGGTTCTACCTCCTATGGTTGTGCATGTCGATAAGTGCAGTTTAAGACAAACTAAGTATCTCAAGTCACTCTTCTTAGAATACTCAGTATGCTTGTAGTTAGGGTATTTAACAGTTTAGTTTGAGATATAAACTGCGATCGGGTTCTGCCTCCTATCATCGTGCGTGTTGATAAATGCAGCTTAAAATAAACTAAGTGTTAAATTCACCCTTCTTGAAAATATACAACCATGTGTATACAACCTTTCTAACTGGTGATTTTAAATAAAATCCAAAGTAAAGCTAGTTATTAAAATTAGAACTAGGAGTCATAATCCATTTGGATGGATTCTACACAATAAAGACACTTGATTAATTATCTGATTTTAAATCATTTTTTGGAATTTTGAATTTTAAGTCATGTAGTGTAGAGACATGAGCATGAGCATAAGTATGATGTATGAGTATCAATGATAATTTATGAGTTACAAAATATTACATACATCAATAGGGGAAACTCAGGATGTTCAAACATCACAGTAAACTGTACTTCCCAATTAGATGTATGTAGACATTGGACTGTACAGCTCATAGCAATTCAGTTGCATATCAGTGGCATATAGCATTCTGGCATATTCATATACATAATTTCAGTGGCATACAACATAGTTTTACATGCTATTATTTAATAATGAATCTCGGTCAATCTTTATCAGCTCTTGCTGTGACAAGCAGTCAATCATCAGAGATCAGCGCATTATTAGAAACTGTCAAAACATTAGTGAAAACTAATGCCAAGCATGCAAAGAAAATAGAAAGGCTATTGGCTATACAGAGCAACCCCTCTCCTGCATCAGTTAACCCAACATCTAATCTCCCTTCTCAACAATATCAATAATCTACTAATGGACTGTCACATAGTCTCATTAGATTAAGAACCCCAGTATTCAATGGGACTATGTCTGCAATGGATACAGTTAATTGGATAAAAATAGTTGAAAAGAACCTTACAAGTTTGAATTGTCCAGAGTCAGAATCTGTTCGTTTAACTACACATATGTTTCAAGAAGAAGTAGAATTTTGGTGGGATCATATCCGCCAGTCAGTATTCATCGGGTACCGGATTGATACAATCCCTTGGAGTAAGTTTGTAGAAGCATTTATGGCTGAGTATGTGCCTCCCTCCGTGCAAAATAATTTGGGGGATATGTTCCTAAATCTCAAGCAAGGCAATTGGACTTTATCAAAATACGAGACAGAATTCAGAAAATTATCCAAATTTGCACCAATCATGGTACAAACAGAAGGATCTCAATGTCATCGATTCCTCAGCGGTCTTAAAGAATTAATAAGAGATCAAATTATTCCATTAAGACTATCCAACTTTATGGAACTTATAGAAATAGCTCATATAATTGATCGGAATCTAGCTCAAAAAGAAAGTAAGAGAACTTTTAATATGTCTTCTCAAAGGAATAATGATCCCAGAAGAATTAGGCTTTCTTCTAGAAAAGTATATCAGATGAAAGCTGCGAGTCCACCAACAGATCCTTACAATGGGTGTACAAGACCACATCCATATGGAAGATGCTATCACAATAAACAATGTTGTTATACATGTGGTCACAAAGGACACTTCTACCAGCAGTGTAATTATGAGGAAACTATAGATGGAGTTCGTATTGATCATTCCAAACACAATAAAAAATGTTAAAACCAACTCCCATTAATTAACGAAATCAACTACTGACCATTATGCCTGCTCCACAAACTGAAAGAACTATTCAGAGAAATGATACAGGAAGATCAAATCAACCCAGCACATCTCGAAATCCTCAAAAGCAAGTGGTTATTAAGAAGTCTACAGGACCAGCTAAAGTATATACTCTTACTCATATGGAAGCTACAGAGGATAATAATGTGATATCAGGTATACATAATTCATATTGCATTTATCTTCAAGCTTTTAATAAGTTCTAACTAATTATTATTTTATTTAAGCACTATAAGTATTAGTGATCATCCTTGCAAACTACTATTTGATATGGGAGCAAGCCATTCATTTATATCTGAAAATTTTGCTAAAAGTTTAAATTTGTCTCGTTACAAAATGGCAAGATCTTTAGCAGTTGGGCTACCATCCGAAACTCAACTCAATATCACCCACTTCTGTAACCTTCAAGTACCCTTAAATGAGCAAGTGTTTCAAGCCAAGTTAATAATTTTACCAATAGTAAAGTTTGATATAATCTTGGGTATGAACTGGCTCAGTACTCACAATGCTACTATCAACTGTCAACAAAAGAAGATATCACTTAGATCACCAGACACTACATCAACATTTATAGGGAAGTTCAGTACTTTAAGTTCACTAATTAATGCAATAACAGTAATTAAGCTAGTGAACAAGGGTTGTGCAGCACACCTAGTTACTATGCTAGGAGAAAGTAAAAAGGAGATACCACTTTCTAAGATTAAGGTGGTCAATGAATTTGCTGATGTTTTTTCTGAAGAGCTACCTGGGTTACCTCCACCAAGAGAAGTTGAAATGGCAATAAATTTAGTACCAGGTACCCAACCAATTTCAAAAGCTCCTTACAGAATGGCTCCTAAGAAACTTCATGAAATTAGTGAGCAACTAAAAGAACTATTGGATAAAGGATTTATTAAACTAAGTATGTCACCATGGGGTGCTCCGGTATTATTTGTAAAGAAGAAAGATGGGTCTATGCGAATGTGTATAGACTACAGAGAATTAAATAAAGTCACTATTAAGAAAAAATAACCACTTCCCAGAATCGATGACTTATTTGATCAGTTATTCGGAGCAATAGTATTCTCGAAGATTGATTTAAGATCGGGATATCACCAACTTCAACTAAAAGATTCTGACATGGAGAAGACAGCATTTAGAACCCGGTATGGACACTACGAATTTCTTGTAATGTCCTTTGGACTCACAAATGCACCGTCTATTTTCATGGACTTAATGCAGCGAGTCCTAAAACCATTCTTAGATATTCTCATCTATTCAAAGACTATGGAAGATCATGAAGATCATTTAAGAACTGTATTAGAAACCTTATGGGAACATCAACTATACGCTAAATTTTCAAAATGTGAATTCTGGTTGAAGTCAGTAGCATTCTTAGGTCATATTGTAGATTCTCAGGGAATCCAAGTTGATCAACAAAAGATCTGTGCTATTCAAGAATGGAACCAGCCAAAGACAGTAACTGATATAAGAAGTTTCTTAGGTCTTGCTGGCTACTATTGAAAATTTGTCAAAGGATTCTCTCAGATAGCTGCTCCATTAACTAAGCTAACTCAGAAAGTTGTTCCATTTATCTGGGCTCCTGAATGTGAAAAGGCATTTCAAACCTTAAAAAATGCTCTTTCTACTCTCCAGTATTAGTACTGCCAAAAGAAGATATGAACTATCAAGTTTATACATATACCTCAGGGACTGGATTAGGTTGTGTACTAATGTAAGAAGGGAAAGTGATTGCATATGCTTCAAGAGAGTTGAGGCCTCATGAAAGAAATTATCCAGTACACGATCTAGAACTTGCTGCGATAATTTTTGCATTAAAAATATGACGTCATTATTTATATGGTGTTCAATGTTCCATTTTCACTGATCACCAAAGCCTAAAATTCATATTCACTCAACGTGAATTGAATTGTCGCCAAAGAAGATGGCTTGAATTGTTAAGTGACTATGATGTAGAAAACCAATACCACCCAGGTAAAGCAAATGTGGTGGTAGATGCCCTTAGCTGTAGTACAACTTTATCAGTATTAATCACTACGAGTTCATTAATAGAAGAATTTCAAAAGATGGAAATTGTTCCTATTCGGAGTAATGTTATGAGTTCAATATTAACCAACATAAATGTAGAACCTACATTTCATAGGGATGTTTTCATCTCTCAAACCAAAGATGAAGAATACTTGAAGTTTAAGATGGATATTGAAGGAGGACACCGTCATGATTTGCAATTGCACAGGTCAGTAATTTATCAGAATAATCGTTTATGGATTCCTAAATCCATACAACATGAAGTATTAAATGAAGGACATAATTCGGGCTATCAAATTCATCCTGGAAGTTCAAAAATGTATCAAGATCTAAAACAGTCCTTCTGGTGGCCTAGGATGAAAAGAAGTGTGGCAGAGTTCGTTGAGAAATGCCATGCATGTAGCTTGGTTAAGGCAGAACATCAAAGGTCTGGTGGCTTACTTCAGCCACTTAAGATACCTGAATGGAAGTGGTTAGATATATCAATGGACTTTGTAATGGGTTTGCCCCGATCAAAATCTGGGTATGATGCAATTTGGGTGATTATTGATAGATTGACTAAATCTGCTCATTTTATTCCCATTCATCATACTGATTCTGTGGAGAAACTTGCCAAACTTTACATCAAAGAAGTGATCAGATTATATGGAATTCCTAGATCAATAGTATCTGATAGAGATAGTTGATTTACCTCCAGATTCTGGCAGGCTGTACATTAAGATCTAGGCACAACTCTAGCATTAAATACAGCTTTTCATCCACAAACAGATGGACAAACAGAATGAGTAAATCAGGTTCTGGAAGATCTACTTAGATTATGTATTCTTGATTTTTCTGGATCTTGGGAAGATCATCTGCCGTTAGTAGAATTCGCCTATAACAATAGCTTCCAAGCTAGCATAAAGATGGCCCCATACAAAGCATTATATGGCAGGAAGTGTAATACGCCATTGGCATGGTCAGGGATTGGCAGTGTGCACCTGTATGGGTCTGAACTAGTAAAAGAAACAAATAAGAAGATTCAGTTAATTCAACAACGTATTCGTGCAGCTCAAGATCGCCAAAAGAAACATCATGATGGGCATCATCGTTCCTTAGAATTCAAAGCTGGATATTTTGCATATTTGAAAGTTTGTCCTATAAAAGGAGTCTTCAGGTTTTGTATAGCAGGAAAGCTAAGTCCTCGTTATGTTGGCCCATTTGAAATATCAGAAAAAATAGGTTCCTCTGCCTATCAACTAAATCTTCTAGATGACTTTTCAGCAGCTCATAATGTATTCCATGTGTCATCTTTAAGGAAGTGTCTCAGAGATCCCTCACATCTTGTTCAATTCCCAGAAATTCAAATTCAACCATATCTAACATATGTTGAAGAACCAATTCAAATTTTGGCTCATGATCACAAGTAACTAAGGAATCGAGCAATCGATATGATAAAAGTTCAGTGGAAGAACCGATCATGTAATGAAGCCACTTGGGAGAAAGAAGTGGATATGCAACAGAAATACCCAAGCCTTTTTAACTAAGGTAATTACTCAACTCTAACCTATTTCAATTCATTTACTTTATATCTGTTTTCGTCTTTCCACTTAAGTGATATCGAGGACGACATCGTTCTTAAGTGGGGGAGTCTGTAATAACCCAGGTTGTTACCTAGGTCAATTAAGACTAATCTAAGTCTTAATTATGATTCTAGTAACTTACTTAAGTCATATAGAACATATCTCTAAGATCTGGATCAAATCAGGGATCAAATAGATCAAAACCTGATTTTTGGAAAATCTTAAAAACCCTAGAAATTGACTTTTTATCTAGACCTCAGATTAAAAATCTGACTTCGTCATTGCGTTCACCACCCCCAAATTAGCTAGGGGTGAAGTTTTGGATGCATTTGGAAGTCGTTAATTTTTGTCAAATATTTTAATATTATTTAAACATCCTAAAAATTGAGATAATTAAATACTCGTCAAATTAAAAATCAATCATGCCGTTGCATTCCTCACCCCTCAATTAGCTAGGGGTGAATTATTGGAATTTTTCTGAACTCATTAAACAGTCCAAATTTAATTAAGAAATTAAGTCAATTAAAAATTGAATTAATATAAAAATTTGGTGAATTTAATTATTTAAATTCCTGTGGACCCGTCTTCATTCGCGGGCCAGTTCCGCCTTCTCAATCGGGCCGGTCTGATCTGAACCCGCAATCCCGGCCCGTGCGCTCAACTTCCGGGCCGACCCGTGCAACCCACGGGTCATCTTCTCTGCGAATTGAGCCCCGCGTGTCACACGCCTGGACACGCGGTGGAATTGCGCCAGCCATGATCTATTCTGCCAGCAATCACAGCCTCATCCACTGCTTCCTAAATTTCTTCAACATCCAAACTCTATTTCTCATTCTCATCGAGATCTAAACGAAGGGATCGAAAGCTAGAGCCTGCTGACCCTTTTCGTTCTGGCACTCGGGAAGGTACCCTATTTCCAAATACTTTCTATGAATTTCATTCAGTACTACTCATACTCTTCTATCTTCATTCGATTTTGTTTTGAATCACAATAACTGTGTTTTCTAAACTTTGTAATTTATGGTTTGTATCGTTTTACTTTCCATTTTGCTTCCAAATAAAGGCTTGTGTTATAGCTGTATTGCCTTCGAAAACTATCTCCTATATCGCTGCTTTCATTCCCGATTTCAGTTCGAATGCTTATTAGGATCAATTATGGATCTCTATAGCTTGATTTTATTCAATTAGGTCTATTATAATTATTATTTTTCAGTAAAACATATGCAGTATTAGAGGACTTCCTTTGCTTCGAATGTGCCCGTCTTTGCTCCTCTAGGGTTACCGACTGTCGACAACCCCGGCTATCTTCATCGTTGAATCAATTGTCGTGGGGTAGAGTTTGGTGTATGCTACCTAGCAGCTTGTGATCCAGTCCCTGGCCGTGACTTTAGGGCCACCGGATGGCGTGCCATAGATGGATCCCCCGATTTCTCCTTCTGCTCAAAGTCGGGACGAAGGTCTCTACCTCGACCCGCTGGGCTGGCCTGACATGCTAGCACTCGCCACGTCCCGTCGTTTGAAAGTTACGGGGCCCACGTGCTGTTTAAAGATAAATAAATATATATATAGTTATAAATATATATTGAATAAACGAATTTGATTTAATTAAATTGATTAAATCTTAAATCTTTAAACACTAATATCTTAATAAATATAAATCCAAAATATACAAATAAATATACCAAATTCATCAAAAAAATATAAGGAATTTAATAAAACCAATTATTTTACTGTAGGATCAATATTTTAGCTAATGACATTTTATTAAATAATTCAAATTATGTTACAAAACATCAAACCATCATAACTTTGCACTCAATAATCCAAACATAACTATTATGGCTCTTAAAATACTCAAAAAACCCTAAAAATCATTCTAGTAGTATTAGCTTTGCTATTTGGATTAGTATTTGACTAATCACATTTAGGACTTAACCCTAATTACCCTAATTAGACCTAGAACTTCAATTGACCATAACTTGGTTAATTGAGCTCCAAATTGGATGAATAAAATATCAATTTAGATTAGAAGAACCTAATCTACAAAGATCTACAAAAATATTTAGGATCCAATGATTAGATTTGCTAATCACCCCTAATTACCCTAAAACTTAATTAGTGAATATTAGCAAATTTAATAATCCAAATTGGACAAACTAAACTTCAATATTCAGTTTACAGTTCATCATTACTTTACTTTACTTCAATTTTATACAGTTTTATACTTACAGTTATTTGTACAGTATTTCTGTAGTTTTGTTTTCACTATTTAAATGTTAAGTGAATAATTAGAATTGTTTAGATTAATTTCAATGTGTTAGACTTATTGTCTAACACCTGGTACTTTTGGGATCTAACAATTAACTAGATCTTGAGCAGTATATTGAGTCAGGTCAGGAGGACACTCAGGAGATTCAGTAGTAGTTTGTTGAGCACTAGTGGACTCTTCTCCAGTTTTATTATTCTGCTTAGCTACTATTTTAGTTCAGTAATTATATTTTATGTCTGTACTTCAGTAAACAGTTTGTAATAACTTTAAATGTGTTTCCTTTTCTTTTCTGAGATGAATATTCTATTCAGTTTCTGTGATGAATGTTTCTGGATGATTGCTTTAGCTTTCGCACTCTGTTCCCCACGGAACGGGATGGCCGCGTAGCGGAGAGCCTTCTGAATGACTTGGGTATTCTATTGCTTTTTATATTAGAGAGAAGCGGAGGTTGGGAGGGAACTCACATACTACGTATACTTAGTACTGTGATGTGATCGGTACTAAAAATGCAGATATTTTATACATATATTAGATTCTTCATATTATATTTTAAATCTAATATTTGTATTTGTCTAATACTTAAGATAATGATACTACTTTTATCTTAAGTATTAGCTCTCGACCCTCCTTTGGGGTTGAGTCAGCAGCCCTTCAGATGTGTTTATTTTCAGTAGCTTAGTGTTAGTTTCAGCTATTAAGGGATATTATGTGTGGCGGCCCTGCCCCGCCGTGGTCTTGTTAACTCTTAAGTTAACATGATTACGGTGGAGGGGTCACCAGATGACACGGTCCCCACTTAGAATTGGATTAGACACATGTTCTAATCCAACTTAAATAAGGACTTTGTCATTCATCCCAACGTATTATCACTAAATGACTATACATGAACTCAGAGTGCGGAAGCAATAAAAATATAACATCCATCCATACAGTATAAAAATAACAATACATAATAAGTAAAGAGCTGAAAAGAAAAGTTAAACCTGTATTATTATAACAATTTAAAATAGTTTAATGAGAACTGAAAAGAACTCTCAATCTTACTGAAAGAAAGAAAGCTAAAGCTATAAATCTTCAAGAACGGGCTCCTCCTCCAATGGCAAGCTCTCCACTGGATCAGCTGCTCCAACAAACTCAGAACCTACCATTATCAGTTTCATAATGGTAGGGCCCCAGCCAACAAAAGAAAAACTAGTTAGACTATTATCTAAGCACATTTTAGGGTAAACAATTTTATTAAGTTACTTGAATATCACCATAAACCAGTACTAAAGCAAAAAGATGCAGAAAGCATACAAAAGAACAGTAATAAATTATAAACTACAGTTTATAACTAAACAAATAGGAAGAAAGCACACACATCCTCCGAGCAAATGCAACAAAGACGGGTAAGAAAAAGAAAGACTAAACAAAACTGTAAAAAAAATACAACCTAAACATGCTTATGATCAAACAGATTATGCTAGGTAACATACAGAAATTAAAATGTCTAAAACTGAAAATAACTAACATCCTATGTGAGCAATGAAAATAGTAAGTAAAACTAGCATCATATATAGAAATAAGTGCAGGAAACCTGTAAGTAAAATAGTGCTGAAATCTAGAATATGCAAGGTAAAACAGTAACTGAAAACTAAAAACTGCAATGACTCTCCAAGCCACTCAACTAAAAACACCTGATGGGCTAAGAAAGAAGCTTTGAACTGAGTATCACTAAAAACTCTTAGCCTAATGAACTAAGACAGAACCAAATGTAAGTGTACTTGAATTAGTATAACCATATCAGAATCCTGACTCTAAAGTTAGTATGGCAAGAGTCTATCCATCCTATCTCACGGACTAGGCATGGTCATAGACTGTCGGACATAATACCCTTGATAAGGTTGCCGACCC
>JACERR010000429.1:15000-17500 GCA_016760335.1 Gastrodia elata | reverse complement strand
TACACTTATATATATTTATCTCCATGTGTATATATGAGTGTCAGTGTGTGTGTGTGTGCATGTGAGTTGGGTATACATATGTGTGTGTCTATATCTTATATATGGTTGTGAGAATGTAAACCCAATACACACACACACACACACACACTTATATATACAAATCTCTATGTGTGTGTATACATAGTCACAACCGTATATAAATATATAGATAAATACATGTATGTGTACTCAACCTACATACACACACACACAGACTTATATATACTAATCTCTATGTATGTGTGGGTTGGGTATACATATATAGATACGTATCTGTATAGACGCACACAACTCACACACACACACACATAGAGATGTGTGTATTCTGTGTGTGTATGTTGAGTGTGTGTAATATATATATATATATATATATATATATATATATATATATATATATATATAGTCATGTGTGTATAAGTGTGTATGTGTGTGTTCGAGTAAATATACCCAACATACACACACACATATACATATATAGAGTAATCTCAATTTATATACGGTTGTGAGTATGTATACCCAAACACACACATAGAGATTAGTATATATATATGTGAGTATGTGGTGCAAATATACATATCTCTTTGTGTGGTACATAGACATATATATATATATACACTAATCTCTATGTGTGTGTCTTGAGTATACATACTCACAACCATATATAAATAGAGATTACTCTACATGTGTATATATTGTATATATTGTGTGTGTCTATATATTTGTATATGGTTGTTAACACACACACACACCGTATATATACCCAACACACACACAATTTTATATAAATTTACACACACACATAGATATTAGTATATATGAGTGTGCGTGTGGGTGTGTGTGCTGGTATGGTTGTGAGTATGTAGACCCAATACACACACACACACACACTCATCATATATAACACATGTATGTAAAGATATATATCACACACAGAGTATGTATACCCAATACACACACACACACACATACTACATATATACATATATATTTATATACACACTTATGTGTACTTAATCTCTATGTGTGCGTGTCTCATATATATGTTGTGTGTGTGTTGAGTAACATACTCATATATTAATCTCTATGTGTGTGTATTTATGTATTTGTGTATGTGCTGGGTATATATTCTCATATAAAAATATGAGTATCTATACCTAACACAAACACACACACATAGACACACCTAGATATAAATATAGACGCACACACCCAATCACCCAAATATATGTATTTGTATTGTGAGTACGTATACCCAATACACACACACACAATCTCTATATGATATGATATATGAGTGTGTGTGTGTGTGTATTGGGTATACATACTCACAACTGTATATATGTGTGTATGTGTATGTGTCTATATATAAATATATTATCTTATTTTGAGTGTGTGTGTGTTATATATATTTATGTGTGTTAGTGTATGTGTGTGTGTCTGTGTGTGTTGGGTATATAGACACACACACATAAGTGTTATCACACACACACACACACACTTATATATACTTATCTTTATGTGTGTGTGTGTGAGTGTGTGTGTGCACACATAGAGACAATATATCTGAGTGTATGCACATTTATATACACACATAGAGATTAGTATATATGAGTGTGTATGTATATATAGACAATTATGTATATATGAGTGTAACTATATATATATGTATACACATAGAAATTAGTAAATATGATAGTATATAAATATATAGTTACACACACATACACACGCATACACACAACACACACACCACACACACTCACATATGTTTATTGGGTATATATACTCACAACCGTATATTAATATATATAGTGATTGTGTGTGTGTTGGAAATACACACTCACAACCGTATATAAATATATAAACACACACATACACACACACACAAAGTCATATATACTGTATGTTTGCATAATTACACACATACAGATTAGTATATACTATATATTTATATACGATTATGAGTACATATTAGTGGGTACATATATAAATACTCTAAACTGTATATATATATACTAATATGAGTTGTTGTGTGTGTGTGCATGTGTGTTTGTGTATACGTATATTGTATATATATGTGTGTGTGTCTATATATTTATATATGGGGTATGTGTGTGTGTGTATCAGTGTGTGTAACAAACACACACACACACACATATACTCATATATACTAATCTCTATGGGTATACATACTCCCAAGTATATCCATATGTGTGTGTGACACACACACACACATACACACACATATATATACACACACATACTCATGTGTGTGTATGTATCAACACACATACACACACACACAAACACACATACATAGATATATATTTATATATATATATTTTATAACAAACAAACATTATTGTGTGTTTTTATGTGTGTGTATATCTGTGTGTGTTATATATACTTTTATATGAGGGTATACAAGTATATATATATATATATATATATATATATATAT
>JACERR010000429.1:5000-7500 GCA_016760335.1 Gastrodia elata | reverse complement strand
ATATGCTGCTATCTATATATGTGTTATATACATGTATATATATGTACATACACTCATAATCGTATATATATAGGCACACACACACACACATATGTGTTATCAAATACACATAGATATATATATATGAGTCTGTGTTTGCATGTGTATGTATACGCAACACACACACACACACATGTATGTATACCCACACACACACAGACACACACACACACACACACACACACACACACACACACACACTAATATATACTAATCTTTATGTGTGCATACGATTATGATAGACACACTCACAATTGTATAAAAATATATGTTTGTGTATGTGTATGCATCTATCACAACCATATACATGTGAGTATATACACACACACACACACATACAACTACGCACACATAATTATATACACACATCACACACACACTCATATATATACACACAAATACATACACACACATATAGAGATTAGTATGTATATATATACATACTCACAATTATTGTGTGTGGGTGTGTGTGTGTATGCACTTGTGTGTATGTGGTTGTGTGTGTGTGTGTGTATATATATATATATATAGAAATAGACACACACACACACTCACACACACATAGAGATAAGTATATATGAGTGTGTGTGTTTGTGTGAATATGTGTGTGTGCAGGTATAAATATATATAGATTAGTCTATATGAGTGTGCGTGTATGTGTGTTTGATAACACATACATGTATGTGTCAATATATTTATTTATGTATATAGACACACAAGTATGTATTATCAAATGCACACATATACACACACACTCATATATACTATTCTCTATAACTATATACTTATATACGATGTTTGTATCTGTGTGTGACACAGACACACACATTTGTGTGTATATAAAAATACACAGACACATAATACATGTGTGTCTATATATTTATATAGACACACATATATACACACACACACACATACTCATCTATGCTAATCTCTTTGTATGTGTGTTTGTGTATGTGTGTGTGTTTATCTGTGACACACACACACATGGAGATAAGCATATATATTTTGTCTGTATGTGTGTGTGTGTGTATATATATTAGACACACCCCTACATACTAACAACACACATATATTTATACCCATATATACATACTCACACGTATGTTGGGTATACATACATGTATATTGTGAGTATGTGTGTGTGTGCGTGTGTTACACGCACCACACACACACAAACACTCATATATATTAATCTATATTAGACACACACCCACACAAAGAGATTAGTATATATGAGTGTGTATGTGTGTATGTATATATAATCTAAAGATTAGTATACGATGTGAGTGTGTATACTCAACACACACTCATATATACTAATCTCTATATATGTATGTTTGTCTGTGTGTAGAGATTATTACATATAAGTGTATGTGTGTATATATATATATATATATGAGAGTGTGAGTATGTATACCCAACACACACACACACATAAATATATATATATATATATGAGTGTTCACACATATAGAGAGATTAGTATATATGAGTGTGTGTGTGTGTGTGAGTGTGTGTTGCACACACACACATAGGCATAGAGATTAGTATATATGAGTGTGAGTATATATATATATATACAGTCATATATACTAATACTCACATTGAGATAAGTGTATATGAGTGTGTGTATGTGTGTGTGTGTGTATATTGCACACAAAACATACATAGAGATATGTATATTTGTAGTATACTCACCCACACACAACCATATATATATATATATATATATATATATATATATTCATATACTTATCTTTATATATAGCAACCTTGTGAGTATGTATACCCAACACACACAAAAACTATAAATGTATAACACACATACAAATACACACATATATACAGCTGTGAGTATGTGTTATCATACACACTCACACGCGCATGTGCGTGTGTTGGGTATACATACTCACACACTAATCTCTATTTGTGGGTTGTCTATATATATATCCAGATGCACACACATACACACACACACACATTCATATATACTAATCTCTATGTGTGCATGTTTGTGTGTGTGGAGATTAGTATATATGAGTGTGTGAGTATGTATACCAACACACACACACACATATATGAGTGTGCACACACACTTAGAGAGTCATATATATATATATATATATATATATGATTGTGTGTGTGTGTTTGTGCGTGTGTGTATCTATATATTCATATACGGTTGTAAGTATGTATACCCAACACATATATACTAATCTCATATATACTAATCTCTATATATATGGTTGGGTCACATACACACACACACACACACACTCTCATATATACTTATATCCATGTATGTATATTTATGTGTGTGTGTTTGTAATCTTTGTAGTTATGTGTATGTGTCTGTCTATATATATATATAGGCACATACTCATATTCATGTGTGAGTATGAGTATGTCTACATACAAGTATGCATGTAAGTATACACACACACTTATGTATACTAAT
>JACERR010000428.1:7500-22500 GCA_016760335.1 Gastrodia elata | reverse complement strand
GTATTTACTATATATATGGTTATATAGTGTTGTGTTGGGACTATACCTATATGTGTGTGTATGTGTGTATGGTGTTTGTGTGTGTGTGTGTCTGTACACGCACACAGACACACGTATATATGTAAATACATACACCCACACACAACCGTATATATGAGTGTGTGTGAGCATATATATACGTGTGTCTAATATACATACAACACACATTGGAGATAAGTATTTAAGAGTGAGTGTGTTTTGTGTGTGTCTATTTGTGAGTGTGTGTGTCAATATCATATATACTTATCTCCAACACATACACACTCATATATACTTTTCTCCATGTGGAGTGTGTGGTGTGTGTGTGTATGTGTTTGTGTGTGTGTGTGTGTGTCACACAGAGTATGTAACACACACAGATATATATGTGACTATCACACACATAAAGATTATTATATATTGATGTGGTGTGTGTGTGCGTGTGTATTTGTGTATTTATATGAGTGTGTGTTATATATACATAGGCCCATATATATATAATTGTGTGTGTGTTAAATATATAATCAACACACATAAAAATTAGTATATAGCATATACACACATACAGCATGTATACCTAACACACACACACATTGAGATGTTTATGTGTGTCTATATATGTATACTTACTGTTGTTTTTGTTTTGTGTGAGTGTCTGTATACTCAACATATATATGTCAACACACACAAATATATAAACATCTATATGAGTGTGTGTATGTGTATAAGTGTGTGTGGTGTGTGTGTGTGGGTACACACACACACTTATATATACTAATATATATATCTAAGTGTGTTTGTGAATATATATGCCCAACAATCATATATATGCAGACACACACACACTCACACTTATATATACTTATCTCCATATATCACATCCATATATGGGTATACTCACACACACACACATATGTATATATAGACTGTGTATATATGGTGGTGTGTGTATATATACTAATCTTTATGAGTGTGTGTGTGTGTGTACAACACATACACACACACACATATTCATATATACAAATTCACCACACACTCATATATACTAATCTCTTTGTTTGTGTGTGTGTCTGGTAACACACAGTCACAACTGTGTTGTGTGGTTGGGTATACATACACAACACACACACATAAACAAATAGAGATAAGTATATATAGATAAACACACATAGAGACATCTGTGTGCATGTGTGTGCACACACACACACCATGTGTCCATATATAGGCACACACACACATGTGTCTATATATAGACACATCTATATATAGACACACACATAAAAATGCCTATTCATAACCTACACACATAAACACACACTCACATATACACCCAAACATATATATATATATAATATATATATATATATATATATCTATGTTTGTTAGATATACACCACACATATATATAGACATACACACACGCATATATAACAAATACACACACAGATTAATATATATGAGGTGTGTGTGTGTGTGTATGTGTGTTGGGTATACATACTCACAACTATATATAAATATATAGACACACACACACACAAACACAAACACACACACACATATAAATATACATATATATATATATATATATATATATATATATATATATATATATATACACAAACATACAGATAACACACATAAAGATTAATATATATGAGTGTGTGTGTCTGTGTCTGTATCTTTGTGTGTGTGTGTATGTGTGTGATTGTGTGTGTGTGTTAAGCATACAGACTCACAGCCATATATGTATATAGACAGACACATGTGAAAGTGCGTGTGCATACTCACATGCATACATACACACACTTATACACATATAGCTAGCACACACACTCATATATAAAAATCTCTATGTGTGACACACACCACACATATGTATACCCAATACACACACACACACAAAACTATGTGTGTGAGTGTGTGTGTGTGTGTGTTGTCTACATACTCACACAAACACACACACACACATATGAGTGTGTTTGTTGAGAGTATGTAGAAATACACACAAACATACATAGAGAAAAGTAGAATATACATATATAATATATATATATATATATAATATATTTAAAATATATATATATATATAATATAATGTATCATAAAAGTATTATACCCAACAAAAAATATACACTAACACATAGAGATTATTGTATATATATATACGATTGTGTGTGTGTGTATGTGTGTATGTTATGTGTATACATAGTCACAAAATACAATATACATACTCACAACCTTATATTTATAGACAGACACACATGTATGTGCGTGTGCATACTCATATGCATACAGACACACACTTATACACACATAGCTAGCACATACACTCATATATACAAATCTCTATGTGTGACACACACCACACATATGTATACCTAATACACACACACACAATTTGTGAGTATGTATACTAACAACCGTATATATATATTGACACATACACTCATATACCCAAGACAACACACACAAACACACTCATATATACTTATATAGACATACGTGTGTGTTCACACAAATTTACTAGTCTTTATTTTTGTGTGATTGCGTGAGTGTAACACACACAGACACACACACACACACACATGGAGACACACACACATATATAAATATAAACACACATTTAGAAATACAAACGCACACAACACAACAAACAACATAGAGATTAGTATATACACATATATATACATGTATTTCACATACGCGCACACATATAGTTATATATATATCATGCGCACAACACACATACGCGCACACACACATGGAGACACACACATAAGGTTATTTTATATGAGTGTGTGAGTGTGCGTGTGTGTGTGTGTGTGTATTGGGTATATAGACACACACACCCACACAGAAACACACACACACATAAGATTAGAATGTAACATGCACACACTAGAGAGTAGTATATATGTGTGTGTATGAATTAGGTATACATATTCATAGATAACCATACATGTGTGTGTCTATATTTATATACAATTATGAGTAGTAGTACCCAACACACACACACACACACACAAACACACACATAAAGATTAGTACGGGTGTGAGTAAAACACATATAGTAAGTGGTGTGTGTGTATATACTTACCTTTATGGTGTGTGTGTGTGTGTCCATATATTAGAGTGTGTGTGCGTGTGTGTGTCCTATATTAGAGTGTGTGTGCATGTGTGTGAGTGTGTCTATATACGTATATACAGTTGTGAGTATGTATACAGACTCACAACTATATACATATATGATTGTGGTGATTATGTGGTGTTGTGGTAATCATTATAAATAAATACATGTTAGTATTTGTGTGTGTGTGTGTGTAAATATATATATATATAAAGATAAGTATATAGTATACACACACACACACACATACACACTGATATATATATATGTTCATATACATACACACACACACACACACTCATATACTTATCTCTATGTGTGTTAGGTATACTATAAATATACACACACATAGATATTAGTATATATGAGTGTGTATACATATATATATATGTAGGCATACACATAGTATAAGTATAACACACACACACACTGATATATATATTTATATATATGCACACACACACACACAAACACACCACACACATGTATTATTCTCTTATATTATTAATACACACACCACCACACACACACAGATATATATATATATAATATATAGATATATATATATATCTGTGTGTGTGTGTGTGTATGTTTTTCTATATATACTAATCTCTATGCGTTGTAAGTTTGAATGTGTGTGTGCGTCTATATATATAACTATATATATATATATATAATATATATATATATATATATATATATATATGTGTGTGTTGTGTGTGTGTGTGGTGTGTGTGGTTGTGTGTGTGTGTGTGTGTGTGTGTGTGTGTGTGTGTGTGTGTGTGTGTGTGTGTGTGTATGTGAGCATGTGTGGTGTGTGTGTTGGGTATACAGACTCTCACAAACCACACACACACCACTCATATATAATAATCTATATGTGTGTGTGTAATAATCTTTATGTGTGTGAGTGTGTTAGGTATACATACTCACAGACACACACATGTTTGAGTATTAGACCCACACCATATAACACAAACACAACACACACACAACACACACACAGAGATATTAGTATATATATGAGTGTTTTGTGTGTGTCTATGTGTACCTATATATATATATATGTATATATATATATATATACATATATATATATATATATATATATACACACACACATAGACACACACACACACACACATACACACTCATTATATACTAATTCTATGTGGTTGTGTGCTGGGTATACATACTCACACACTTATATATACGTATCCCTATATATATATATATATATATATATATATCTGTGTGTGGTGTGTGTGTCTGTGTGTGTGTGTGTGTGCCATGTGTTGGGTATACATACACATACAAATATATATAGATAAGTAAATATGAGTATGTGAGTATGTATACCCAACACACACATAAATATATAGATTAGTATATATGAGTGCGTGTGTGCGTGTTTGTCTGTGCCTATATATATAGACACACTCATATATATAAACAACACACACACACAGATATATATGTATACCAAACATATAATATATACACATACCCACACACATACACACAAACACACATGACATATACATAGTGATAAATACATATGAGTGTGTGTTGGATGTGTGGTGTGTGTGTGTATGTATATTTAAATAAAGTTGTGAGTAGGTATACCCAACACACACACACACACACATAGTGTGTGCTATATATGTATGTGTGTGTGTGTCTCTATGTATGTATGTGAGTATGTAAGCCCAACACATACACACACACACACCTCACAAAGATCACACATAGAGAATAGTATATATTGAGTCTATGTGTGTGCGTATACTTATCTATATATATATATAGATATACATTTGTGTGTATGTGTTGGGTATATAACACATACATCTATATATCTATATATATACACACCATATGTGTTATATACAAAGTGTGTGTGTGTGGTATGTGTGTGTGTGCATGTGTCTATATATGAGTGTGTATGTGTGGTGTGTATGTGTGTGTGTATATGATGGTATGTATATATATATATCTATATATATATATATATATATATGTGTGTGTGTGGTGTGTGTGTGTGTGTGTATGGTGTGTGTGGTGTGTGTACATATATATTTGTGTGTATGTGTGTTGGGTATACATATTCAGAACACACAAAAATGCACATTCACACAACACATATCTGTGCACACACACACATGGACATACACACACACATATATACAGTGTGTGTGTTACTATGCATATATATATATATATATATATATATATATATATATGTAAATGTATATATAGACACACACTCATATGTGCATATATATATAGTTATGAGTATGAATACCCAAGTATATATGAGTGTGTGAGTGTGTGCTGTGTGTTTGTGTAAATGTGTGTTGGTGTGTCTAACGGTTGTGATGTGTGTGTGTAGACACGTGTGTGTGTGAAAACACACACACACTAACACACACAGATAGACACTTACTAATACACCAGACACATAGACACCACACACACACACTCATATATATATATATCTATATATATATATATATATATATATATATAGACACTCATAGTGTGTGTTGGATATATAGCTCATATATACTAATCTCTATGTGTTTGTTAGTGTGTGTCTATATGTATATATATATTTATATTTATATGTTACACACACATACACACTCATATATACTATATTTAGTGTGTTTGTGTATGTGTGTATGTGGTGTGTGTGTGTGTGTGTGCACATATATACATATCTCTAGATGTGAGTATGTATATACATCACAATGCACACACATAGAGATTAGTATATATGAGTGTGTGTGAGTGCCTGTAGGTAGACACACACACAAATAGAGATTAGTATATATGAGTGCATCTTATATACATACTCTCTCTCTCTCTCTCTCGCATACACACAACAAACACTACACATAGAGTATAAACCCAACACACACACACACACACTACATGTGTGTGTGTGTGTGAGTCTATATACCTAACACACACATGTTTGTGTGTATGGTGAGTATACATATTGTATTTATGGTCTATGTATACCCAACACATACACACATGTATATATTTGTATATGTGTGTGTATAGATGCATATATATAGACACACGTATACTAATATATACTCACAATATAAGGTTGTGAGTATGTACATGTACATACACATACGTACATATTGGGTATACATATGTTATATATGTATATATATATACAGTGTATGTGTGGAACACACAAACATATAATGTGTGTGGGTATGTGTGTGTGTTCATCACACACACTCACACATAGAGGTTCATAAAAAATATATAGACATTCACATCACACTCATATGTAGGCACACACACACACACACACACACACCACACACACACACACACATATATATATATATAGTGTGTGTTATATAAACATGTCCTCACACACACACACACATATGTATATCTATATATATGTATGTGTGTGTGTGTGTGTTCACATTTATATATAACACACTCTATATATACATATGTATGTGTGTATATATGTTGGATGTACATACTCACATCTATATATACATATGTTGTGTGTATTTGTGTGTGTGTGTGTGTGTGTGAGTACGCTATATATGAGTGTGTGTGTGTGTGTATGTGTGTGTTGGGGCATATGTGATGTTGAGTGTGTGTATGTGTGTTGGTATACATAGGCACACAAACACACACATATCTTTTTGAGTGTGTGTGTGTGTATAGTATTTATATACATATCTTTGTGTTTGTGTTTTTGTGTACATATAAATACTCATAATCGTAAAAACATATACACATACAACCACACACATACACACACTCATATATACTATTCTCTTTACGTGTGTGCATACACACATACACTCATATATATTAATCTCTATGTATGTGTGACATATGTATTATATATATGTATACATGTGTATATATATAGGTGCACACAGACACACATACACACCATATATAAATATATAGACACACACTTACACATACACTGACATGTTTGGGGTAGTATATACACAATCATACACACACAAACACACACACTCATATATAAACATCTCAATGTGAGACACACAAACACACAGGTACACACGCCCACGCACACGCGCGCGCACGACCGTACACACATATGAGAGTGTGTGTACATATTTATTTACGGTTGTGACTATATATGGTGTGTCTATCTATATATATGTGTGAGTATGTACAGACTCACACACTCATATATACTAATATGTAAGTGTGTGTGAGTATGTTTTATATATTTGTATATAGCATATATATATATATATATATTATATATATATATATATATAAATAGACACATAAATATACACATACACCATACTCATATATACTAATCTATGTGTGTGTGTGTGTGTTAGGTATACATACTTATAAATGTATATGAATACACACACATTGTGTGTGTGTGTATGTGTGTGTGTGTGTTTGTGTGTGTGTGAGTGTGTGTGCTATAGAAATAGACAAACACACAAGCACACAAACATACTAATCATAATATATAGACATACAAATCTCTATGTGACAATATATACACACAACACACTATATGTGTGTATGTGTGAGTATATATATTATGAGTGTGTTTGTGTGTGTGTGTGTTTAGATATATATACTCACAACCATATAAATATATAAATACACACACACACACACTATACATAGTTGTAACACATATTGTGAGTATGTATACCTGACAACACACATATACTCATATATACTAATGTCTATATGTGTGTTTGTGTGTGTCTGCGTGTTAGGTATACATACTCACAATATGTATTGTGAATGTATATTGTATGTGTGTATGTGTGTTTATATATTTATATACAGTTGTGAGTATGTATACCTAACACACACACACAAACAATACATAGTCATAATACACATTTTGAGTATGTATTCCCAACGCGCACACACACACACACGCACACACAAATACACACACACAAATACACACATAGAGATTAGTATATATTAGTATGTATGTGCAGTGTGTGTGTTGGATACTCACAATTATATATAAATATATAGACATACATTGATAATACATACTCAGAAACCATATATAAATATATAGATACACACACACACCCATGTACATACATATTTATCATACAAAAATATAGACACACACATATGTGTTATCACGCACACACAAATACACATATATATATATATATATATATTATATATATATATACACACACACACACATATGCACATAAACATTAGTATATATGTGTGTGAGTATGTTTATATGTGTGTGTGTGTGTCTACATCTATATATATATATCTGTGTGTGTGATAAAGACTACATATAGACACACACACACACATAGAAATACACACATATAGAGATAAGTATATATTAGTAGATATGTCCATGTGTGCCTATATGTCTGTGTTGGGTATATATATATTAGTGTGTATGTATCTCTATGCGTTTGTATGTGTGTGAGTGTGTGTGTGTGTGTGTTTGTGTGTGTGTGTGTGTATTATACTAATCCTCTATGTGTGTGTGTGTGTGTATGTGTGTGTGGGTGTTAAACTAATCTCTATGTGCGTGTGTGTGTGTGTACTATGTTTGTGTGTCTATATATATGTGTATGAGTGTGTGCGTGCCTATATATTTATATGTGTGTGTGATCTCTATGTGTGTGTTTGTGTGTTTGTACGAGTATGTAAACTCAACACACTCACACACACACACACACTCATATATGTGTGTGTTCACACACATATAGAGATTAGTATTTATTAATGTGTGAGTGTGCCTATATATATATGATTGTACATGTATGTAGAGATACCCACACACATAGAGATTAGTATATATGAGATTTTGGTATATATACTTATCTCTATGCATGTGTTAGGTGTACATACTCACAACCACATATATATTTATCTCTATGTGTGTGTCACACAAAAAGAGTTTATATGAGTGTGTGTGTGTGTGGCGATATATAGATACTAATATTTGTGTGTGTGTATATGTGTGCATACATAGATATTAGTATATACTCGCACACACATAGAGATTAGTATATATAGGTATACATATATATATATATATATATATCACAGTTGTGTCTATTTATGTGTCACACTCATATATACATGCTCATTAGCGTGTGTTTATGTGGGTGTATTATCACACACATGTGTACTCACACACATAGCGATTAGTATACGGAACACATACACACACGCACATACCTACTTATCTCTATGTGTGTAATTGAGATAAATTTATATAGAGATAAATTTCATTTGAATATATGAATGTATATAGAGACACATACACACAAATACTCAAATATAGATTAGTATATATGAGTTATACACATAAAATATTAGTATAATAATCTCTATGTGTGTATATATATATGTGCTATATAGATGATATATGATGTGTGTGTGTGTGTGCATGTATATGAATATATAACACACACACTTCATAAGTAATTTTTATGTGTGTGTGTGTGGGATGGGTATTCATATATGTGTGTGCGTGTGTGTGTCTATATGTGTGTGGGTGTACATACTCACAACCATATATAAATATATGAGTATATATATAGTATATATATATATATATATGATCACACACACACACACACACACTCATATATAGACACTTGTCTGTGTGTGTGTTGTGTGTGTGTTGGGTATATATATAGGCACACACAAACACACACGCACACACACACACAAATACACACATACACACACACATAGAGATTAGTATATATGTGTGTGTGTATGCAATAGGCCTAATCACACAAATATTGGCATAAATTTTATCTACTCACACACTATATATATATATGTATATATATATATATATATATATATATATACACATACACATACACTTAGAGATAAGTATATGTGTGCACACACACCCACATACACATAGAGTTTAGTATATAGTGTGTGCGCGTGTTGTTGTGTTTGTGTCTATATATACAACATACATAATACACAATCGTATATATACATATACATACACACACACACACTCATATGTACATACTCAAACACAGACACACACACACACACACACATGACGATTAGTATGTATGTAGAGACACACACACACATTTTATATATACATATATATAGCACACACACTTGTATATATATATATATATATATATATATATATTTATATATATATATATATATATGGTTGTGAGTGTTTGTGTGTCCCATATATAAATATATAGGCACATACATACACACACACACACACACTCGTAACACACACATAGAAATAAGTATTTATGAGTGTGGGTGTGTGTGTGTATGAGCGTGTATGCGTGTGCCTATATAAATATAAACATACATCTGATAACATTTATAAATCTAATCTCTATGTGTGTGCCTATATAAATACACACACACACACACACACATATATATATAGACTAATCTCCGTGTGTGTGCATGCGTATGCCCAACACACATACACATATAGATATATATATATATATATGTATATATACACATATGTGTGTGTGTGTGTGTTGGGTATACATACTGATATATAGACACACACACACATACAACATGTATTATTGTGTGATATGCTTATATATACTTATCTCTATATATATGTGTGTGTTATATACATGTATATAATACACACACACACACACACACTCATATATACTAATCTCCATGTGTGTGTGTGTGTCTATGTGTGGAATACACGGACATACACACACACACATGGAGATAAGTATATATGTATATATGAGTGTGTGTGTGTGTGTCCATATATTTATATACGGTTGTGAGTATAGACTTATCACAACTGCAAATATATATAAGCACACACAGACGTGTGTCTCTACATACACGCATATAGATAATATATATATATATATATGTTAGTGTGCGTGTGTTTGGGTATATATATGTGTGTATGTTTTATACACACGCATAGATATACATATATTCAAACTCACAACCATATATATATTTAGACACACACTCATATATACTAATATTTATATGCATTGTGAGTATGTATACCCAACACACACACACGCCCACACAGACACACGCACACATAGAGATTGTATATATATATATAACACATACGTGTGTGTGTGCGTGCATGATGTGTCTTATACTTATAGGCACATATATATATATATATATAGAGAGAGAGATAAGTATAAAGTATACCCAACACCACTCACACACACATAGAGATATGTGTGTGTGTGTGTGTTAGGTACACACACATATACACACACATAGAATTTAGTACACATGTGTGTGCCTATATATATAACACATAATAGACACACACACACACACAGCACACACACACAGATATATATATATATATAATCTCTGTGTGTGTATTTATGTGTGTATATTGGGTATGTATATATATATATAGATATATATATATATATATATATATATATATATATATATGAGTGTGTGAGTGTGTAGTGTGTGTCAGTATGTATACCTAAACACACACACACACACTATTTGTATATGTGTATTTTGGGTATGCAACTCATACATAGAGATTAGTATATAACACACACACCTATGTGTGAGTATATGCACATAGACACACACACACTCATATATACTAATTTTATGTATGAGTGTATGTGTGTGTGTGTGTGTGTCTATACACGCTCATAACTACTTGTATATAGCTATATATATACTCATATATATTAATCTCAATGTATGTGTGACACGCACATGGAAATTAGTATATATGAGTGTGTATACATACTCACAACCATATATAAATAATAACATATATATATAGACACACACACATACATACACACATATGGAGATAAGTATATATGAGTGTGTGTGTGCTAAATGCATTTCCAACACACACATAGAGATTAGTATATATATGTGTGTACATGTCTCTGTGTATGTGGGTGTGAGTTTATATAAATACACACACATTTATACTAATCTCTATGAGTACAACGCACACACAAAATACATATAGTGTGTGTCTATGTGTATTTATGTGTGTGTGATGGGTATTTATATGATAGCTAATGAGTGTGCATGTGTGTGTGCTGGGTATTCATACTAATATAGATATACACACACATATATACTTATCTCTATCTGTGTGTGTGTGTGTATGTGTGTTTGTCTATATGTACACCCAACACACACACACACACACTGTGTTGGGTATATATATTATGAGTGTATATGTATGTGTGTGTGTGTCTGTGTGTGTTTGTGTTTGTGTTTGTGTGTGTGTTTAGTGTGTGTGTGTGTGTGTTGGTATACATACTCACAATCGTATATAAATATATAGACAACACAAACACACACACACACACATACATTTATATACGCACACACACACAAATATATATGGTGTTGGGTATACATACTCACAACCGTATATAAATATACACACACATAGAAATAAGCATAAGTATAATTAATCCTCTATGTGTGTGTGTAGTGATACCCATACAAATATATATTGATCTATGTGTCTATATAAGTATAAATTAATCTCTATTTGTGTGTATGTGAGTATGTATACCTATACAAAAATATATATGTAGAGTATATATTTAAATATACAATTGTGTATATAACTGTGTGTCTATATATACTTATCTCTATATTTATATATACTTATATCTATGTCGCACAGACATAGAGATAAGTATATATGTGTGCATATATGTCTATATGTATGTGTGTGTAGGTATAGACATATTAGGGTGTACATACTCACACACACACACAAACACACACACATGGTGCACACACATACACACAAATACACACATATAGAGGTTAGTATATATGAGTGTGTGTGTGCTGTGTGTGTGTATGTGTGTTGTGTGTCTGTGTGCTCCATATGTGTGTATTTATGTGTGTGTATGTGATTATGTATACCCAAGCACACACACTCACGTATAAAGATTAGTATATATATATGAGTGTGTGTTAGGATTACAAATGTGTGTGTGTCACACACAGATATATATAGGCACACACACACACACTTATATATATTAATCTCCATATGCTTATGTCTATATATAAACACTCTGTGATAACACATACTCACACACACACACACACATAAACACACATAACACACAAATCATATATACTAATCTTTATGTGTGTTTATTTATCAAACAAATATAACACACGCTCATATATAGATATATAACAAATACATGTGTGTCTCACAAACAACACACACATAGACACACATAGACACAAAGACACTCATATATACTCATATATACTAATCTCTATGTGTGTGTGAATACCCAACATAAATATATATATATATATATATATATATATATGTATATATATATATATATCTGTGTGTGTGTGTGTATGTGTGTGTGTGTGCGTGCGTGTGTGTCTATAAAATATTATAGATTTGTGCATATGTATATAATATATATATATATATATATATATATATATATATTTATATGTGTGTGTACACACAGTCACATGAAGATAAGTATATATGAGTGTATATTGTGTGCGTGTGTGCGTTTATATATATATATGCGGTTGACACACACACAACATACATACACAAACACTCAGATATACTAATCTCTATGTGTGTGTATGTATACCCAAAATGCACACACATATATTATCTCCATGTGAGTGTGTGTGTCACACATATCTCCATGTGAGTGTGTGTGTGTATGTGTGTTGGCTATATCACACACACACACACACACACACATATATACTAATATATATCTGTGTGTCTATATATACTTATCTCTATTGAGATGAGATAGAGATAAGTGTATATGAGTGTGTGTGTGTGTGTTGGGTACCTTTATATATATATATATATATATATATATATATTACACCAACATACACACACACACACACTATATGTGTGAGTCTAAATGAGTTGTATATATATGAGTGTGCGTGTGTATAAGATAATCTATATATTTATCACACACACATATACATACAAATATTCGTATATATGAGTATTTGTGTGTGTGTATATACATACATATATATATATATATATATATACATATATATGTATTTATATATATATACCCAACACACAAATATATAAATAATAAAATATATATATCTGTGTGTGTGATAACACATATGTATGCGTGTCCACATATTTATATACGATTATGAGTATATATATATATACACACACACACTCATATACATGTATATAAAACATGTGTGCGTGTATATGAGTGTGTGTATGTGTGTGTGTGTGTGTGTGTGTGTGTGTGTGCGTGTGTGTCATCAACACACACACACACACTCATATATATTTATCTCTATGTTTGTATCACACACACAAACAAACACACACACACACATGCTCATATATACTAATCTCTATGTGTGTTGGGGTATACATACTCACACACACACACACACACACAACACACACAATGTGATGTTGGGTATACATACTTACATACATGCGCGCATGTGTATGCATGTGTTAGGATATATACTTACATACATGCATATACTCACTCATATAAACTAATCTATATATGTGTGTGTGTATCTATATATATACTGTTGTGAGTATGTATATATATATATATTTATATATGTATATTTATATATGGTTATGAGTATGTATATGTGTGTGTTGGGGTATACATACTCACTATCATATATATATATATATATATATATATATATATATATATATATATATATATCTATCACACACACTCATATATACTAACACACACACTTTAGGCACACTAATAAATATATATATATAGGCACACACAGTCACACACACACAT